>VZTO01006371.1:364688-391085 GCA_013400615.1 Syrrhaptes paradoxus
CAATCCCTTTTTTGAGAGATGTTCCTTCGTCCTTTCAACTCAGCAAAAACAAACCAGTAAACTTAGCTGGAGCCTGTGAATTTCATCTCTTATGAAAGACCCCTTTGCCCTAACTTAGCTTCTCTCTTACTCTTTCTGTGAGAAACTAGGGCAGCTCCTAGTACAAAACCAAGTGAATGCTTTGGACTCAGATGTCAGTATGTATGGTAGTGGGAAACTGGATTGTGTGGTCCTAACAGACATTAAAATTGTTTTCTTGTTTTGTTGCTGTTACTACAGGTACAGTTAAATTTCTGTCTAGGAAGCAAAATGCCTTCACAGACGAGTACAAAAGATACATCTGTTTTCCCAAGCTTCAACTCATGAGCTGGTATGTACTTTACTGTAATTTGATGCTTATTGTAAGAAATATATAATTGTCAGTGGCACCCACATATTCTGAAAGAAAAAGTGTATTGAGCTGTATACTGCGTATCACTGATTATGATTTTCAGCAGTACCTTCCGTAGAAGAAAAGGGTAATTTAGCACTTGAAAGCCAGGCTTGAAGACCAAAATAAAACCCTTTTCTTTTTCCATGCCTACGCTAGGATTTATCTCACCTCACTGCAGACATCGGCAGTGTAGACACATATGGTAGGACCCATCACCCCAAGCTGCCTTTGCAGTCAATACAGGGAACAGGCACTTTTGGGCCATGATTCATCTGACCTATTTCCATGTCTGCTGTAGGAGGGGATGAATCACTGCCTAGACTAGATCTGTGCGGAGGATAAAGGGAGCCTGAGATGGCCAGCTCAGATGGAGAGGATCGACAGTTTGAATTTAGACTTGCAGTTTGGAACAACAATTTTTCAGAGAAGAGTTAAATTTCCTAAGGCACATTTTCCTAACAGAATGTGTGTATGAATATATATATATATGCGGTTTTTTCTTCCTGCAACAGAAACATTTGCAACAATGTCTTTTGAAAACTGGCCCTGTATTCCCTTCTCCAAATGTTCCACCATCTGAAGAGCTGCCATTTCATCTCTCTCTGCCTCTGCTCCTCTTTCACACATACAGATGTGTGTACACACGCCATGTTTCAGAGCTGGGCCTTCTGAATTTTCAGCATTAACTCAAAATATCCTCCTCTCTGTGTGGCAGCCAGAGCTGTTACACACAGATATATTATCTGGGTTTGTTTTTTAAAAAAATCCAAAGCACTGTATGCAAACAAAACCACCAAATGAACATTTCTGAAATTTGCTTCTGTTTAAAAATAACATTTTTTATTCCTATTTTCTGATAGAATCTGCTCTACTTTGCCTGCAGCTTGGGTAAAGCAGGGCATCGTAGGAAGAGGAACATCAGTTTTTTGGGGACAAGTACTGATGTGGAGGGAGGGGAAAGACAGACTTGATCATCTAAGAAAGGGTGCAAGTTCCCTGATGAAGCACAAAGAAGACCAGAGAGGTAATGTTGTGTTATTGTGTATAGAATATCAGAGTTGAAAGAGTCTGGTTTATGGGGAGTGAAGGTGATGTCCTCGCAGGTACACTTGTGCAGATGCTGTACTATAATATCTCAGGGTGTCTGAACACCCATTTAGACTGCAAATGGCTCGAAGGGAGTATTTAAAAAAAAAGAAGTCAGTCTGTTGCAGAGCTTTACAATGCTCAGCTGCTGTCGAGGAGTGCTTGGTGCAGCTACAGCAGTGGTAGGCAAAATATGCCTCCCATCCAGCTGCTGGCACGCAGCACAGCAACCCATCTATGTGAGCACCTGGTGATCAGTTTGCTTATGACAGATCTTGGCACAGCCTCTCCTCTGGCTGTAAAGCTTTACTGACTCCTGTCTTTTGTGGGATTGTTTTCCCCACCAACTCTTGTCTGGCATGGGAGGACTTGGAACAGAGTGACACTGGCTCTGGCAACAACAGGAAAGTGCATTTTTGATAACCCTTGATGGTGCAAGCTTTGCAGCCATTTAAGGGCTTTTCTGTGGGGATCGGAAGGACAGTCTGTCCATCATCCAGAGCCCAGTGCAGTGTGAGGTGTGCCCGTGACTGCAGAGGTGTTTGGCAAAGGCCATGAGCACTTGAAGGCTGCCTCTGAGAAATGGGCTTGGCTTGCAGTTCCACACAGGGTGCTGTGCAGAAGCAGCCTCAGGAAAAAAGAGTGTTCTTTCACCAGTCATCCCAGTGCATCATTCATTAAATATGAGGCCCTACAGGAAAACCAGGGCTTTGTGTTCTCTGTGCTGCCTCCTGCATCAGCCCTGATGTCAGTAGTTTAGAACCATGGAAGTTAAACTAAGGCCAGTGCAGTCTAACAGGCAAGGGAGAGCAAATGTTAAGAAGTCAAGGTAAAGAGAAGATACCTGCTCTCTGGATCTGTCATAAGCATGAATTCCCACCACTCACCACAAAATAAATAAATTGCAGCCTGCAGAACGTTACTGTCCCTGGATGGAAAGCCCTGCTCCTGCCACTGCTGCCAAATATCTCGACCTCCCCACTCACAATCGTCGGCTTCTGCCGAAAGCCCCAGAGAGTTGTGCACGGGCGTGGGGAGACATCTGCACCGCTGGCTGTCTGAGCACAACGGCTGGAGTGGGATCCGTTCGGCTGCATCCGCTCATTCCCTTCCTTGTTCTGACAGAAAGTTTTCCTCCTGGCTCTGACAGCACTGCAGCCACTTGGGGAAAGCACATGACTTCCTAGGGAGACAGCGTTTCTTATTTGTGTTGCAGGCCTCCAGCAAGCATGGCACCAAGGAAATATTTTGCATCAGTTTTTGTAATGTCGTCACAGCAGCTGCAATTTTGGGAACTGAAGTGCTGGCTGGAAGTGGAGAGAGAGGCACAGAGCACACCACACCATGTAGAAATCAGGGTGGAAACTAAAAAAAAAAAAAAAAAAGCAACCAGCCCCCTCCTTCCAGAAAGCTCGTTGTGTTCCTGAGTGCCAGGGGTGCCGCTTGCCCTCCAGATGGTTACCACAGGGCCCATCTGCCTAAAAGTGAGTCAGTGGCAATCGCAGCTCAGGATGCCAGCAACAGGACCTGATCTGTCCCCACAGGGTGCCTGGGCTCCTGGAGGAGCAGGGCTGGGGAAGGGCCATCCCCCAGCTTGGTGGCTTTCCATGCTATGTGCCCAACAGCCTACCGGGGCAGGCAGGTGAGAGCTCGGGCCATTTGGCTGTGAGATGGTAATGCAACAGCTCTGCGCTGCTCGTGCATGCTCTTAGGAGGTGACCTGTATCTCTCCTGCCAAGGAGGAGAAGCTGGCAGGACAGTGGGCCTGAATTCTTCCCTGCTTTTCTCCGTGTAACTCCACTGGCTATGGAGTTATGTCTGACAGAGGAGGTGTCACACAGTCCCCAGTTATCTTTGAGGTTGGTGGAACTGAACAAAGTTGGCGTGAAGCTAAAATGCTTCCACTAGGTACTGCCCCAGACCCTGGTTGCTGGGTGATGCACATTTTATCATGGGTAAGAGCTGAAGGTCATTTGCCTCAAACATAGCTCTTTGGTGCAAAATACCTTCATTCTCCTGAACTCCACAGAGTCTCAAGAACAAGGACCTCTCTGCTGGGCCACCACCAAGCTCTTCGTGTCCATGTGCCCCACAGTCTTCTGAAAGGACAGCTGTGAGGCACCAGGCAGGGGAACTGGTGCTGTGTCTCCCTGGGCGTACTCTGAAAACCAGCACCCACTGAGCACTGGCAATGGGGTGAGCATGGCTTATTGGGCTGTGTCCCTCAGAAAATCCCCTCCAGGCTCCCACTTCACATGCCCTTGTGCCATGAGCAGCTCTACTCCGTCTCAGAACTGAAACTTCGGTGCCCAGGCTGTTTCCCTAACCCAAGTGCCCTTACATGCTGTTGGCGAGCGGGGTTGAGGTAAGACAGGCAGCGAGAGGGAGGGAGCAAACGCAGCCGTGCCAGCAGCAGTGGCAGATTCTCAGAGATGGTGTAGGGAGGGCTTGGCAACCCTTTCAGCACCGGCCTATTGCAACAGGAAGGAGGAGGATATACAGAGGTTACTTAAAAGCCCCCAACTTTTCCCAGGCTTCTATTGCACTTCAGAAATTCTGCAAGGGAGAAGAAAAAAAAAAAAGACTATTTGAAAAGAAGGTACCCTTGCTAACTAAAAAACTTCCTTTAAGAGCTTACTGCTATTAAATAATTGCTACACTTTGAATTTGCTGTTTTCAGGAGTTTTGGGAAGAAGTTCTTTTCTCAGTCATGAATATTTTCTTAGGAGGATGGCATGGTTACTACATGCTTATGCTGAAATAGATGTGAAGGCAGTTTTGACTAGCTCAAAGAGAAGTCTCTGATCAGCCTACATCTGAGATTTCCCTTAAGGTCGTTAGTGGGAGAGAAATAAGTGGATAAGTGCTTTTTTCGTTCCTTTTTTCTTCCTTTCCCCCTGCTTCTCTCTTTCTCTCTCTCTCTCTTTCTCTAAAGTGGATTTTCTGGGTGCAGGAGTTAGTCCTTTAGATATTGGGTGTTTGTGTGCATAGGGAAAAAATACAATTCTCCAGTAATCACCTACAGGCTGTTGTAGGCTGTAGTATTTGAGATGATTGCAGTATAACTTAGAATGTAATTTTTATTAGAGGGAGGTAGCACGTGATGCACTTTCTGGAAATGTAATTTGCTATTTTGGATTCAGTAATGCTGTTTTGGAGGGTGGGAGAATGAATGATTTTCCAGTTTTTTTACCTGAAACTCCCTAATGTTTTCAGAGCCCTGCTTCTCCTAGGAAAATACTTCTATGTTAGGCTTCCCTCTCCTTCTCCCACCCCCTTCTTCTCTTATTCATGTGTTTTGATAAATGCAAAATGCCTTCTAATCCTTGGAGAGCTGTACTCCGTCATTAGACTGATGTTTTCTGCCTCTCGGTTTTTATTTATGTCAGTCTGAAAATGTGTAGCTCACCGGCACCCCACACTGTTTTTGGTTTCTCCCATCTTACATGTGCCATGCTGGATCATGTTTGCTTTTGGCAAGCACTCTTTATTTCATGGTATTACAACATTTTTAATACAGGATGTCTGAAACAACAAGTACCAATGAGGAGAAGAAGAAACCTCCTCTGAACGGGAGAAGAGCCCTCCCATCAAGCAACTCCAATGATGAAGAAAATGAGGTCCCTGAGATGGAGGCTTTTGGATTGATACCTAGAGGATTTAATCCAAAAGGTACAGTGTACGATTAAGCCATAAGTCTATTTTTACATCTTCCATACTTACCTCTGCCCCAGCTTGTGAATTAAAACCAAACCACGTCTTGCTTAGCATTGTAATTTGTGTCCTGCTTCTAGAACTCCTTACGTGTTTTGATCTCAGGTAGCTTTTTAGTGCTGCTCATGAAAAAACTTCCTAAAACCACCTGTGTGCATGGAAGTGTTAGTGCAGGTCATGGGCAGGGAAAGTGAGGAGTGGAGGTAAGCGGAGTGTTGAGTTTTCAGCTTGAACTGCAGGAGGGATTAAAAAAAAAGGCAAGAGTGGGTTTTCCCAGTTTGATCACAGTCACAGTGTTACTTTAGAAGCTGCTGGCTTCACACATGGCTGTAGCAGCACTGGGGCGAAGGGGGCAGGAGGATCCTCACCTCTTAATGGTCCTGCTGGTTTATAGGGCCTTAAACTGATTGAAACTGCTGCAAAATGCCGACCGGTAGGGAAAGCTTTTGCTACATCTTCAGCATAAAAATGACTATGAAACTAAAAAGAATCCCCATATTTTTAATTATTCTTCTGTGAAAACTGTCTCAATCATTTGTCTGGGGAGACAAAAAAATATCATGTAGGGGATGGGCAAATGAAACTGCATTCTCAGTGCCAACTCTTTGGAGTCAACCTGAAAAAAACTAGGTAAGATTTGGTTTAAAAGATTTCAGAATTGGCTCCTGAATGGGTCACCAACCAAATGATGTTAACTTTTTGGCCTATTTGAAATGAACAGAGCTTGTTGAACGTGGCAACTCAGGGTAGACAGATGTAATAATACTTAGTGCTCATATGGGACTTTTTGTCCAGGGTTGAAAGAGTGCTTAATAAATGTGGACAAGCATTAATTACTGCATTTTACACACTGGGAAACAGGCAAAGAGATTTTAAGCAACAAGTTCAAATTTTTGTTGCAAAACGTTATTTCAGTAATCCTAATCATGTGCCTTAACCACACATCCCCATTTTAATACACTCACATTTCTTTAAAAAACATTTATTTTAAAAATTGCCTGAGCAAACCAACTGGCATGCTAAGACTATAGAAACTTTGCTTGAACCTTTCTGAACAACCCTGTAGCTCTGGGGCAAGTATGTGTGTTTAAATTGTCAAATGTAATGCAATACAAGTCCTGACTAGATATCGTTTCAAAACCAGTATGCTCACAGAAAGTGGAGATGTGTAAGGGTGTGGGATACCTTAGAAGGTATGCAGCCTGTAGCGAAAGCCCACCAGTACCGGGAGAAAGATTCCTATTGCTTTTTGATGTGCTTCTCATCAGACTCCGAATGAAGTGTGGTGCTGGTGGGTAGGACCCTCTTGCTTTTCAGAAATGCAATGGAAACCTAGGATGTCAGCTCGTGTGAGTTGAGGCAGGAACCCAACATGTGTTTAAGGTGATGCTGCTGTTGAGAAAAACAGCCCTTGTCCAAAGCAAGAGTTTGTGTGGCCATAGGATGAGCCTGGCTATGGGACTGGTATGGCTAAAAAATAAATTTGTGCTTAACAGCAAAACTCTTTTGTACAGCTGGATCAGCTCTGCCGTGCAGTTCAGCTCTGCAGTGCTTGTAGCAACAACACGCAAGGGGTGACCCGGAGGGAAGGGATGGCAGCAGCATTCCTGTCTCAGTGCACAACAGCTGTGACCGAAGCTGGTGATACCAGCTGTCGAGGTTTATAAAACCATGGGGACAGTTTTTGCTGAACACCTGGTGGGCTGAGGCAGGGGCAGGGAGGGTTTCACTCACCACTTAGGGTCACGGGCAAGAAACCCACACGACTTGGGAAGAACAAAAAGAAAACAATTGAATTTATTAACTATTTACAACAAGAAGCAAGATACTGAGAGAGAGAAAGCCACATCTTAAAAAAAAGGCACTCTTCCCCCACCCCTCCCTTCTTCCCAAGGCCCAAAGGCTTTGTTCTGTGCCTTCTCCCCCCCAGCGGTGCAGGGGGACAGGGAACGGGGGATGCAGTCAGTCCCCGCTCCTTCCTCCTCAGGGGAGGGCTCCTCACAGCCTTTCGCTGCTCCAGCGTGGGGTCCCTTCGCACGGGACAGTCCTTCTCAAAAACAGCTCTGGTGTGAGTCCTTTTCCACACGAGGCCACAGTCCCCCGACGACTACCTGCCTCCGGCGTGGGCTTCTCCATAATTCCTGAGTGGGGTCCTCCACGGCTGCATCTTCTCAGGGACAAACCGTGCGTCACCATGGATCTTCACCACGTTGCAGGGGAAATCCCGGAGGCGCTTTCTCTCCTTTCTTGCCTCCCTTCTCTGACGGGAGTGTTGTGTGGTCCTTCCTCTCATAATCTCGCTTCTCTCTCGGCCGCAGGTCTTCATCAGCTCCCGAGGAAACTGACTCTCGGGCGAGCCATGGTGGAGGCTTGGGCTATGGCAGGTCGGTTCGCAGAAGCCGAGCAGGCGGCTGGGCAGCCGGGCCCCTGCCCAAGGCCGCGCCACCCCATTGTTCTGTTCCCCCTCTTCAATATGTCATTCGCAGAGGCACCGACTGGCTCAGCCCTGGCCTGGGGTGGGTCCAGCCTGAAGCTGGGAAACTTCCAGTCATTTCTAACAGGAGCTAGATCGGTGGTACTCTTTTCCCCATTCCCCCCTTCCCCACGGTTACTAAACCCTTGGAGCCAGGGGTGGGGGTGAATCCTTAGCCACCACTGCAGCCCCTCCCTTGCTGCCAGCAGAGCTGTAATCTAGGGAACCCTTTAGCAGCTACTTACAGGAGCATTACTGTGGCCCCCCCCTGCTACCAAACCAACCCACCACACAAAACCACAACAGCAGCTGATGTAAGTGTGGTCCCTGGACACAGTTTTGGGGTCAGATGCTTATAAGTCACCTGTCAGACCATGTGAATTATTTATAGCCCAGTGCAGCTCAGGAGCCGAGCCTGCCCAGAGCACTCACGGTGTTGTGCTCGGGGGATGAAGTGAGCATCTGCAGGCAGAGCAGGAGGAGCAGCAAGGCATGGCAGGGCTCAAGCGCCATGAGCACATCGTTGCAGAGGACTGCTTGTGTTACCTCCTTCCCTTTCTGCACTCCTCTACACTTCTGGGTTGTCCAAAATTTTTATAGTGGTTCCCACATTTCAACGCCATAACACACTGGGAAAATCATGCAAATGCTTTTCTCCCTTCTGCTACAACTGAGGTGTTTTCTAGCCCTTGGGATGGGATTGGACACCTGTTATAAACCTCTAAACATCAGTGTCTTCACCTGTGTCAGATCACAGTCAAGACAGAGGTACCCAGTGGGAGGAGGTGAGGGCACAGGCTGTCCAGAGAGGTGGTGGGTGTCACTTCCAGGGTGACATGTACCCTTCTCTCAGCTCCACTGGCTGCAACAGCCAGCCACCAACTGGCCCTAATAAGAGGTTACATACCAGGCTCACATAATTTAGATGCCTAAATTTAACTGAATCCTGCCCTTGATCTGTGCAGTGTAGGTGTCTACAGCTGAGCGAGCCACACTCATTTCCCTTGACAGCCAACAGACAGAAACAGGCATTTTTAGGGTGTGATTCATTTGACCTATTTTTGCGACTACTCTAGGATGAGGTAAAAGCCTGTGCTTGACTAACTCTCTGCTGACACCCACTTCTACACCCCTGAATCACAGCCAGAGCAAGCGGCAGAGGCTGCTGGGGGGACGGCTGCCTCCCCAGCCTGGCCAGTGGGCTGCCTGCTGCAGAAGCCCAGCTTGCTTGCGGGAGGAGACGCTCAGCGAGGAGGACATGCAGCCCCCGAGTGCTTCTTCAGCAAGAAGCCTGTGTCTCCATGAACACGCCTGTGCTGTCTTCTCCCTCTGGCTCTTCCCAGCCAGCTCATCTCACCGCAATGTGTTAGGAGTGGGCCTGGCGCTTACAGCCGCTTGGTGGGAGGACACAGCCTCGTGGCCCCATGGTCTGCAAGCTCCCCGTGCACCCTCCTTTGCAAACTTTGGCGACGCACCAGGGAATCGTGCTTCCCCTGTTGGCAGCGTGATGGCCATCTCCCTTGGAAACTCCCACTGTTTGGTTTGCAATCCAAAACCCTTTCTCTCTGGTCCTCCAAGAAAACCTGGTGTTCTCATTTTAAATACAGCTCAAGCTTGTGCTCATTTATTTCTGTGCAAGCTTAACATTGCAAAAGCTTTACGAAAGCAGCAGACTGCTGCCTCTCGTGCAGCAAACCGGCTTGCACTAAACAGCTGATCAGGCTACGGGCAAACTGACATATGGACTCAAAGAAGGCCTCGATGGCCACCTGTCCCTCACAAACAGATGAGTGGTGACGTGCACAGCACCTGGAGCCATCCTTTTGGTTACACCCCGCTGATGGTGTTAGCACATCCCATTGCCCTACTCATATTTTGTGCTCTGTAATTACCGTTACTGTAATTAACATAGGCTCAGTCACAGGTTATCTTCATCTGGCAAGCTCAAGGTACATTTTAAAACTGAGAGTGCAAATGAAATGTCTTTTCTGCACATGCGTATGGCTGTGTTTTGACAGAAACCATGTGAAGTCCTGAGATGAAATGAAGCAAATGCTGAAGTGACATCCTGGGGTGGCTTAGCTTTGCTAACTAGCAAACAAAGGGCAGGGTCACCATTGCCTTTTATTTCAGAACACGAGATGGAAACACAACAAACCCTCAACTCCGTATCTGTGCCTCCTTGGAAGGAGGGAGAAGCTGAGCCAAACTTACCAATAGCTTCACTCCGTACAGAGCCCCAGGATATGCAGCTCTTCTGTGCAGGGCTTTCAGGCTGGAATGGGTTGGGAGAGATAACAGAAGAGATTCTCCCATGCCCTCACTTTACCCCCTCTGGGAAATTCCTACCTCAGATACTTTAGTTGTGAGCTTTTTCAGCATTACTGTGAGTGAGCATTGGCAAGTTTTGTGGGGAGGGAGACAAAGACATGCCCCACTTCACAGAGTGGGCAATGAGAATGATTTCTGAGAAAAACACATTTAATGTTTCACACAAAAACCATCTCTGTAACTTCAGCCAGTGCTAAAGCCAACGGGGATCTACAGAAGTTACTCCAGGAGCCTGGCGAGTTGAGCAGAGAATAACAACAACATTGCCATGGGACTTCAAACCTGCCCCAGGACTGAACAGGGTATTCCAGTCTTTACGCAGATGAGGGTTAGTGGGAAGCAAATGGTTTTGGGTTCCGTTGTCCAGGGCTTTTCCATTAAAGGCTCCTCACCTTGCCAAGTCCTTGAGCAGTTTCCTTTCCTTCTGTTTCCCGCAGGGCAGTGCTAGGCAGCTGATGGTGACAATCCTGGAGCAGGACCTGCTCCTGCCACCCTTGTTTACCCCTCTCTGTTAGCTGTCACTCAGAGCCCAAGCTGGGTGGCTCGGCCAGGGCAGGAGAAGGACTGCACTAGAGCCCAGCACAGTCTGGGCACTGCCTGTACAGCTCCGCTAACGTCTTGATGACATTCCTGCAGAAGGGCAGGGCTGATGCAAATGCTGTTTAGTCTGGAGGCTGCAGACCCAATACAGAGCAGCTCTGCTGCTTGTTCAAAGCCAACCTCTGTGCAGCGTCTTCCTGCCTTCAAGGAAAAGTGGTGTGCAAAGCTGGTTTTTGAGTGTCTGTGAAATGGGCTGTGTTCAGCCCTCAGTGGCTTGAATATCCGACTCATTCCTGCTCACAGTGTACTCGGGAGCAGGCCAAATTAGCCACCATCATGAGCACACACAGCTCCACCAGCTGCGGTAAATGTGCACTTCTTTTTGCCAGGCATGAGTTTGGCTCTGGCATTGTCAGTATAAAATGCAGAAATTAGCTAGTTTCTAACTGTCAGCACCTGGAAAGACAAGCTGAGAGCTGCAAATCAAGCTTTACTCTCCTGTCGCTCGCTCTCCTGGTTGCAAGCAGTTATAGTCCTCCTGGCAGAGGTTTCGTGATTATCTGCCCAAGCATGCAGGTGAAAGAATGGTGTCCGGTTCATTTTCCTGTGGTTGCTCATTGTGTGAGAAGACTCCTGTTGTGAAGATTCCCAGTATGGTACAGTTATGTAGCTCATGGTGACTGCAAGTGCCTTTGGCTATCCCGATGCCACCCCACACTGGTCATTAGCTGAGCAGACTAACTTCTAGCAGTGGTACTGATCCAGCATTTAGACAGCCCTAATTTGAAGGGAGCAAAGCTTTGCCTGTGCATGTTGTAGATACCTACTGCTGTTTGCCTGTAACTCTATGCTGTAATTATATACTGTAATGTTATATTTAGTTTTTATAAGAAGACACTAATAGCAGTGGAGGTGTACTGAGAAGCTGAGTCTAGACACACACAGTACAGCAAACCCTTATTTAATACAGACAATCCATGCTCTCAGCTGAATGCAAGATCATTAGCTGCCTCTCAGGCTCTTCAGCACTCAGTAGTAGTAGTGCTTTGCAAAGACTAATGTATTTAAGCATCACAAAACCCCTCTGGATTTGTATTTTACAAATCAAGATCTTCAAGAAGGGAGACATGAGGCCACAGCTGTCAAAGGCCCACGGATAAACTTGTGACAGCAGGGCCCAGACTTGCAGAAAGCCCTGACAAAGGACAGATGGAGGCCAGCTCTCCTTGGAGACATTCATCCTTCCACAAGCAGCAACCTGTCCTTTCTGCAATTGCTTTTTCCATTCACTAGAAGCTTTGCAGCTTCTGTGAAAATCGCAGGTGGACAGAGAAGTGTCAGTCCATACGTCCCTGCTCAGCCAAGAGCTGATCCAGCATTCTCCATTGCACAGTGTTCCTCCATGAGGCAATGCTGGGGAATGGGAGGACAGGGTTTCTGATAATGTTGATATCAATATTGACGTTTGAACACACTGACTCCTTCTCTCTCTGTTTATTTACGTGTCTGTGCAGATTACCTGCGTGTTGTGGACATCCATCTGTTCAAGGAGCCCCACGAGATAAACAAGCAGAAACACCACACAGACAAGTACTACAGCCCCAAGCTGATAGTGCGTCGGGGACAGCCTTTCCAAATCCAGATTGACTTCAACCGACCCTACAATCCAGAGACCGACCAATTCTGGCTGGAGTATTTGATAGGTAAGTGCCTGCCTGGCAAAGGCTGTGTCATATCAGCAATGTAAGGTTGAAGAGTCTCTCATAAACAGGAACATGGAATTACTTAATGGCTGGGTCTTTTCCTGTTACGATTGATAAACCATAAAAACAGGCTTAACCATAGGAAAGGAAGTGCTTTCTAAACAGGGTCTGAATACTTACTTGAGAAAGTCAGAGGAATTGCTTGTGAGAGAAGAAGGAATGGGTTTTGTGGCTTTCTGTTTAGCAAGAAGCTATACTTCATCGAGCTTTCAACGTTATCTCCGGTTAATGTTGTATGGCAATGCTGAAGGGTAGGTGGAATGAGAAACACATTTTATTAATGTTTAGGAGAGGCAGGGAGGAGGAGTCTGTCGTTTGAGATGTGAGAGATGACTATGTATGAACTGGGATAACAAGATGTTGCGTACACAATTGGGGGGAATAACGTAGGGTGGAAGAATAGGAGGCCTTGCAACTTTGCAACCTGTGTTTACAGGCAGCTTGGTCATAAAAGGTTCAGAGATTGCAGCTTTGGACCAGAGACTCACTCAGGGCCGCATCAGAGGCTTTCTTGATTTACTACAAAAAGAGAAAAAAAGTATTTTTCCTCTCACTGAGAGATGTTCATCAGAGACCCAGGTCCTAATGCACCTGTTGGCTTATTGAAGGTACAGGAGTAGAGGAGGGCATGACCTCACTAAAGAAGGGGAAAAGCAAGCAACAGAGTGGGGCTTCCTGCTGTGCTCCAAAGATAACCCCACCGAGCGCTGCTCCCTACATCGCAGCTCTGGGAAAGCCCCAACTTCATCCAGGGTAATCTGGGAGTTCCTGTGTTAAGACGTCAGTGTTCCTCATGTAAACTCTTTAAAGTATGTTTGAATTGATGCTTTAATTTACTTTCCTGAGGGATGCAGTTCCAAAATTTGTAACATTGATATTTTTTCCAATGTTGAATTATGATGATGTGGCCATTTATTAGATTTGTTGCCTTTTAAACCTAGATGGGTGTTTATCTCTTAAACATATGTGTAATAAAAAGCTTACTGTCTGCATATTTTTTTTCATAGGTCTCTTCTTTTTAATTTAAATTAGGTTTGGGAGGCATGTTATGACAGTCCAGTGAATGATTGGCTGAACAGCCACGAGTGCCTTTAAAAATTTAATATGCATAAATATCATTAGTTCTTTTGGGATTTAATTAAATTCAAGACTGTTTCCTTAATCTTTATATGTTTAAAACAAACAGCTGTAGCAAGAAGAAGTGGAAAATGGAACATTTGTTTTTTATTGAATTGTGTGCAGTTTGCATTTGGTTTAATATTCTGTATTGGAAGAAGAAATTTAACACTTCTTTTGATGTTGCACAGTTCACTTAAGAGAACATACTCACTTGTTTTCGTGTTGCGCTTTTCTAACACATCTGTCCATGGTTTGTACCTCTAATCTCTAGCCATGGATAAAAATCCCTTCATCCTCAGCCACGGTAGGAATGAGGCTAAACACAGCCTGAGCTAGGGGAAACTTTCTAACAAACTCATCTCTGAAGGATGACTCTGGAGTCAGCCGTGACTCTGTGGTTGACTTCCCCTCCCTGTTCTTCGCTGTTCCTGTCCTTTCTGTGACATGAGAACAGCAGTGCTGATGTTCCATGTGTGGTGGCTGGCAACCGG
Organism: Syrrhaptes paradoxus; assembly: GCA_013400615.1. NCBI lineage: Eukaryota > Metazoa > Chordata > Aves > Pterocliformes > Pteroclidae > Syrrhaptes > Syrrhaptes paradoxus. Next base: position 378,639 of record VZTO01006371.1, read on the forward strand.
CTCAAGGAAAGTGCTGCATGTACAGGATAGTGTACAATGCTGTTACCCTCCCCTGCTTCTGGGAGCACCACTGCCCTCTTGCTGCAAGGAATTTAACTCAGAGATTCAACTGGGAGAAGAGGTGTTAAAGCTCCTCTTGTAGGAACTGGTTAATACTCAGTGCCCCACAAATGTTTCCCTTTACGCACGTGGTGGAAACACAGTATGTTTCTTCTCAGGGGCTAGCAACGGAAAACAAACCAAAAATATTCCACAAAGGAGAAGGAAATCATCCAGAGATTATCTGCTTGCCTCTTGCTACTTCTCCTTTGAGTGGCAAGTCTGATGTTGAATGCCCTGAAGGTGAGAAAGAGGAGATTTCTTCTACTTAGGAAAGGGCACCGAGCGCTCAAGGTTTCAGCGCTGTGCTCTCAAACCTTTTGTGACGGGGAGACGTGGCCACTCACATCCAGGTTTTTTCTGTTTGCCTGAAGAGTGGTCATTCACCTCTCATAATGCCAGCGGGATGAAAACCAGAGGCCAGTCCAAAAGCTGTTGCCTGGGCTGTGTCTGTGAGCAGAGGAGGGAGGCAGGCACCTGCAGGTGGCAGCTTAGTCCTGCTGTCTTAAAATGGGATTAACTTCCTTCTGGATTGTTTTTTCTTCCTCCATTGACTCTCCCCCATAGACCAGGCTCTGGCTTCTAAGATCACCAAAGACAGTGGCGGTGGCTCCTTTCCTTCAGTACTGTCAGGCAAAAGCTACACCCGGGGCCTGGCTCGGGCAGCTTGAGCTCAGGGAATCCTTTTGCACTGAAACAAGGGGTGTATCTCCTAGCAAAGTGCTGGATTTGAGATTAAAGTGAGGGACCCACAGAACTATTGTCAGGTTGTTGTAAAATGACCTTCCCCAGGAGGTCTCTGTGCAGTAGATTCCAAATAGTGTGGCAGAACTGTAGAATAACCTAGGCTGGAGGGACCTCCGGAGGTCTCATGTCCAAGCCCTTGCTCACAGCAGGTCCAGCTTGCTCCAGATGCTCGGGGTCTTGCCCTAGGGACAGGCTTTATCCCGAGAAATGTGGACGAGGGTGTCCACAAGCTGTAGAATATTTTGGGTGTTTCAGGGTGCTATTCTCATAAGGTGCAAGGATACTTTTGGTAGGGACAGCTGGCCTTGGCTCCTAGGGAATTCAGCTGGAACGGAGAAAACTCAACGCCTCTTTTTGCAGAGCTGTGCCTACAGTGAGGGCTGTTTATACAACAGCACAGTATAAAGCTATTCAGAAATTATTAGTTCCTAGCACTGGAAATTTCACAGCTTTGCCGTTAATCCATCACAGAATTTTTATCCATTAAAGACTAATTTTACTTCTGAAAAATGCAAAAATGATAATGACTTGATCCTCTGTGTGTGCAGAACTATTCTATTTCCTTTATTCCCTAAAATTTAGTTTTACTTCTCATTTTTTGCTCCTATTTTTGCTTCTCTTGCATCATTAAAAAGATGATTAATGAAGCAAGTAAAGCAAGTAGAGACTGCTTAATCCTTCTAATTGATAATGAATCAAGGGTACCTGGGACAAATGCTTCTTGCGTCATGTGAAACTAGGTCTGGAACACTCACAGAACAATCTTTAGTAAGAATCTTTTTTAATCCCCAGTCCATTTAAAGATAATTCACACAGAGTGTAGAACTCATGGGCTAAATCGTATAAACAAATACATATATATGTAAATATATAAATAATTCACCACAATCTCTTGAAAGTCACTTTTCCTGATAATCTTCTGCGATGGTTTCTTATGACTAAAGTCCTTTTTGCTTTAACAGACTGTTTTCTGTAGAGTCATCATCGGTGAAACTGGCGGAAGTGCTAACATGTGAATTATAATTCAGTTTTGCACATAATGCTTTATTAAATTAGGACCGTACTTGCTGCCAAAGTATGGAAAACAATAAATGTGCCAAAAAATACACATGGAAAAATAGTCACTTATAAAGGGTAATGGGATGTTACTCCAGTTCTCGTGCTGGGACTGCAGCCCTGCCTCAGTACCTGTGGTTTGGGAGCTGCTCCATCACCACATATTTCCTTCTTTGCAGACCACTTCCTGGCTGTAATGAGAGGAAAGGTGAGCATCACGCCTTGGGAAATACTCAGTTCATTGGTCTGGGGCTGAGATGAAAGAGGCACAAGAGAACTGTAGATGCTTCGCTCACATCCAGTTCCCCACAGCGGGAACAATTCCATTTGCTCGGAGCCCCAGAGGAGACAATGACTCCTTCGCCCATCTTGATCTCTCCCGACTGCTGCCTTTGTGGCGATGAGGTTCCTTTGTGCTGCTCTTGGCTTTCCACAGCGTGGGGCTCAGCCTGTCCAACCACAGCTCCTGCACCTGGGGCAGCCGGTTTGGTATGAGTGCTGCAAAGTTTCCAAAGTCACTGGTGCACAGGCAGTGGTTTCTCTGCAAAGCAGGTGTGTGATTAGATGGGCTTATACAGCCTTCAGTCTTGCTTTTCGCAGTAGTTTCCTGTACATGGCTGTAAATCTTAGAGTGGTTGATGAGTTTATAGGGTGCATCCTTACTCTAATGATGTATTTCTCCACATCCTCATAAATTGTTGTCTATTTGTGTTTTACTTAAATGGTTTCATAAATCCATATCTATTGGCCTAGCTCTAAATATCATTATGAACATTTTCTTCATTGGCATGCTTCTGGAATGATCATAAATCCCAGGACTCCAGGGTACTATTCACCTTTCCACAGGTGTACATGTGTGGACACCCACGCACCCGCCGATGTGCACTCCTCAGGCTTCTATAAATCACGGCTTTTGGCCTAAGATGAGAGCAGAGACTTACAGCTCCTTCTCCTACCGTGTTCCCAGGCCTGCTCCAGATGAATAGTTATAAACACACGAAAGCAGCTAAGAACATCAAGATGCTAGAGCTGATTCCATATGGCTTATTTAGGTGACACCAAATTCCTATTTATAGTCAGAGGGGCATCTGAGTACAATTAAATAACCAGGGGTCTGATTCAGGACACCCACACTAGAATCAATGGTGCCCTTCATACTGTCCTACAGTGTCCACAGCCTTTCCCTAATTTCACAGTAGTGTTGGGACATGGGTTATTCCAGGAAGGCTGAGGTTTTGTTCCTTTTGTCAGGCAGTAAATTTGTCTTAGTGGGAAGTATTGCTGCCCCTGCTCTCATCTGTCCTCTGCAGCAGCTCTGGGACAGGGCAGGTGGCAGCTAATGGAGTAGCTAATGGAGACACCTCTGGGACGTGAGGTGTCCCCCAGCATCTCAGATGGGATGCTGAGCTGAGTTTTACCTCTGGGAAAAAGGTTGCTCATTGGAAAAAGTTGGATCTTTATTTGTTTAGGAGCCTGATTGTCTGAACCTGGCGTCCCATTTTGGGGAAGAAAGAATAATGTGTTAGCAGTGGAACACATCTCGTAGAAATTGACTCCAGATAGAGAAGAGAACTGTTTGCCAGCTCTTAGCAAAAAACACCAAAAGTCACTTTCTGAACAAAGGTGTTGGGCTATTCTCCCCCTGCCCCCCTTCCCAGAATTCCCAACCATGCCCTGGAGGAGCAGAAAGGAGGGAGTCCCTTGAGGTGTTCCATGAATGCAGTATTTCATGCAAAGGAATCTTTATCTTTATTGTGCTCTCCTTTCGCACTGCTGCAGCAGCATGAAGTGGCACATAAAATCTAGCTGTATTTTTTAGTGGTTTTAATAGCTAAGGTGCATGACTCCAATGTGTGTTTTACAACTGTAAAGTATGAGAAACATTCACTCCTGGGACAGAGTGGTCAGATGTTAAGGATTCCTTAACTGGAGCCATAAGAAAAATTATTTCAATATATTTGGGTTTCTTACATTTACAAGTTTGTGTGCAGCACTTCTCAAGGCAATGGGATTTGAAGGTGAGAGGAACCCAGATGAGATATTAAAGCAGTGGCTTAAAGACACTGCTGGATTTTACAAAAAAATTGTTTCTCTTTCTTGCTTGTTTTGATTGGGAATTTATTACAGCATCTCTCTTCTTTCTTTTTTCTTTGTTTTACTTTTTCTTGGGTTTTTCTCTTCACTCTTTCTTCCTTCTTTCTTTTCTTGTTTCCCTTTTTCCTTTTTCCTTTCCTGACATTTGCTGTAGTTATTCATAGTGATTAATAAGGCATAGTCTCGCTATGCTAACACCCATCCCCGGGCTGCTTGCTGCAGTTAGGCTTACCTCTGCTACACACCTACTGTACTTGTGGCTTCCAGCTCAAATTTATTTATCAGCCTGTCACAATTATACTTCCAGGGCTGGCATTGGACCCAATTCTTTACCCCTTGTATGAAAGAGTGCATCTACATAAAACAAATGAACCTAACAGGAAAAACAAACGAACCTAACAGGAAAATTGTTTACCTTACTGTGTGCAGTGTCTGTCCAACAATCTTCTAAGGAGGGTTCCTAAAAAGACTATTGAGAAATAGCTTTGTTCACCTCCCTCTCTTCTGAGGTATCCTACTTCCATCAAGGAGGAAATGTCCTTGGAAGCTCACTATATCTCTCATCTCTGTGCTACCAAATTTCCCCTCCTCCCTGCTGAAAGTAAGACGTCTACTCACTTGTGTAGGGTGCTAACTCAGCCGTGGCATTTAGGAGCTGTTTAATGCACGCCCACACACAATGTGTATCTCCACTGGGCATCAAGGAAAAAACTAAACTAGATGGAAACAGAGGCTTCCAGGGACTGGGGAGGAGGAGGAGTGTGGTTTGAGCAAGCCCTGGTCCTTGTTAGTCACTTGGAAGGAACAGCAGCAGACTTGGATAGCTGGAGGAGGAGTGCTCGTGTTTTGCCGACTGAACTTGCTGTAACTCTCTCTCGCTCTCTCTCTGTTGCTGTAAATCCCTCTCTGGTGTGGCAGTTACCCAGAATTAAACACAGCTTGCCTCCATACCTGACGGGCCCAGAGCTGACATGCTAAGGAGCTGAGGCATATGTGAAAAATCACTCACTTTGAATGCATATGTGTGTGGCCACGGTTCTGTGTTTTAGACAGCTCATTCTTTTGCTACTGTGCCAATAAGACTTAGTCAAGCTTTAAAAAACCCTGCACTCTGGTTTTGCCTCTGTATGGGGGGTGTGTGTGTGGTAAGGGGCATCCCATACGTGCCCACATCCACACATGCTTCAGCCGTGATGGGTTTCACCATGTAGATCTTCACCCGTGTTCACTTTCAAAGCCCTGTGATGCAGCACTGAGGGAGACCTGAGCTCCTTTAATGGCAATAGCAGGTATTTTCCTCCTCTTTTCTTGGGTGTCTGGAAAGCCCAGGAGGTGTAGAGCAGAGCTGAGCTGCAGCTGAAGCAAGCAGGAGCTTTAGGAGCCCAGCTGGGATAGCTACAGGCACCGAGGTGGGATAAGAAAGGAGTACCAAAGGGTTGCAGGCCTGTGCAGTGTGAAGAAGGGGAAATAGGTATGTTTGGGCCATTAAATCCTCTGTAAAAGGGAGGTTTCTGTAAAAATATTGTCTTCTGGTGGTACTGTGGCTCAGTACCTAGCACTAAAATGCAGAGATTTGGAGGCCCATGAAAGAGGGCCACTGCGAATTCTCTTCTGTCCTCTCCTGCCTCAAAGGCAAGACACTCAGCAGCCCCCATTGAGCCTCGTATCTTCTGAGCTGCGAAAGGACCCTGTGAAAAATCCACCCTGTGCCTGGTGGTAACGGTGCAGCAACCTCCAGACTTCCCACATTCTCAGGCTGGATTTCCCCGTATCCACGTGCTGTTGTACAGAGCAGACAGGGACATCCCAACAGCGTGATGTCACGCAACGACTCTGTCTTTCACAAAGCAATTGGCTGTAAAATGTTCTGGAGTGAGGTCCAGGGCCTCCTACACCCAAAGCACACGTGGGGAGCGAGGCAACCATAAAGAACTGGCTGCAGAGCATGGCTCAGGCTGCCAGCTCCTGGACTAAACCAGAGTGAGAGGGATCCTGAGCCAGCTGATGCTGCTGGCAGAAGCACCCTCCTGTCAGCACAAACAGTTTATCTTCTCTGCATGGCTTCTGGTCCTGACATGCACCCAAACACCTCCTGCCTCTCTGTGGGTTGGGTCAGCACCAGAGATCCTGCTCAGAGTGCTCTGCCAGGTGTCCACAGGCTTTTGGTAATGAGTCTTTTGATAATACTGAATCTTCTTCCTTAGAGACTCTAACCCAGAGAATGAAATCACCATTGCACGTTATCCCTTCTGAGAAAGGGCTGACATTACAGATATCCCAGCTGTGAGCCAAAGTTGGGTCTACTTTTCCACTGCAGCCAGAAGTGTGTGCTCAAGATGCAGATAAAAGTCAAATGGCCAAGCTAGGACTTCCCTACAGCATTGATAAACATAGTAATGAACTTATGTAAGGATTCTTCTGCCAGCACCCTTAGCATGTAATGCCAAAGGTTTTCAGCTTTATAGCACTCTAGTATCAAGACAACAGATGCATGTCAATGAGACTAGCGTGGCAGGTGCTGTCAGGTGTCTCGATGTGTGATTACAATTCAGCTCCACAAGCTCCTGTCAGAAGCAATAATTTCCTTGCTCTTGTATTTGCATTTTGGGTTTTGTTTCAGAAGATTAGGAAACCTGTCCTCTCTTCAAAGAAAATGTTGGATAGTGCTCACTGTGCTTTAGAGGGCTCTGCCCATCTCCTCAGGCTTCCTCGTGGGTTCAGGATTTGTGCAGCTGTTAGTGAGCACCAAACCCTGCTCCTCTGTCAGAAGCAAACAATGTTCTCTTGTATTTATTGTTTATAACATCTTTGAATTATCCTGACTTCTAGGATATCCTTTCCCTGGCATCCCTGCTATGTCTGCAGGGATGCAGGCGATACCCAGAGCACCTTTTCCTCGTGGGTGAGCCAGACAGTGCAGTGGCCTCTGACTGCAGGGGAGCAGCTGTGTGGGGCACGCAGGGGCTCTGGGCTGAAAAGACCTTGCTTCTAGTGAAGATAACCATGTCAGTTCCTAACCGTGTTAGAATAGTAATCTCTCCCCCCTCCCACCTTTCTGAAGGAGGTAAGGGAGGTATTTTAAAAAGTAGCACTTGTTAAAGGTTTTCGAGAATGTCAGTTCCATTGCTTGGTTTGCTCTGCTGCTTTGTTTCTGTGTACTGCTTTTTTTTAAAACAATTATGTAAAAACTAGAACCAAAATATAAACTGTAAAGGCAAGCTGGGTCATACCCGGTTGCACTACAAAGAACAAGAATGTGTTCAGCTCTCAGATCATAGTTGTTAGCAGGTGCTAAACTCACCTCTGTCACCTCTATAGGCTCTTCTCTCTAGACTGGCTTTCCTTTGATGGCTTATGTTTGAGGTGTCCAGTGCTTTATCTTCTAGTTTTTCTTATTGATTTTGCTCTCTTGTTCTAGTCCTTTTTTTTCTGTAGGTCTTTCCCTTCTCTTGCATCCCTCACTGATCTGGGTGGGTTTCATGGGTTATAGCGTCCCTGGCCAACAGGGCAGAGTGGGCTATTTATGTGCACTGAACATCTACAGAATGGAAATTTGTGTGCATCGAATAATCTCTTGGCTGAAGCACAGTAGCCACAGACTTCTTAGAAACATGGATGTCAAGGCAGCTCACAAGCTTCAGATTCAAAGCTGCAGTTGTTCTTTCCCAGAATGTAGCGGTGTTCAGATCGGGGATTATCTCTACCTCAGCTGTATAAAAATAAGCAAGAGGGAAATCAACGCCCTTGCGTGTTTAATTTTGAAGTTGTTAAATAGTAGGAATGAAAAATATAGAAGTCTGTCTTGCTGTCTACCATCGTTGCTTTTCATTACCCTATTTTTGAATGAGAGTCTGAATTTCAGCCTAAAATATGAAATGAAGAATAGATTTGAGACTGAGATAAGGAACTCAGCCTTCTCACAAGTGTCTTTTCTGTCTACGCTGCTGGTTGGCTTCCAGATATAGCTTGGCTCTACCTCAGGCTCAAAGGGTGGATCCTCACACAACTTCAATGCCTGCCAGCGTACATGTTTATACGTAGCCTATCTGTCTAGATGCTTTTTATAGTTGGCAGAGTAAAATAAGCTTCTCTGGGGTGTGATTTGTCTTAGCACTAGACTGTCATGTGCGGTACTTTGGAGGTGTGTTGTACTTTGGAGGTGTATCATACTTTGGGACCCATTGCTTGCAGGGAAAGTTTGGCTATCCAGCCCAGATTTGCCCATGTATAGTCTGGGTGTCCAGAGTTGGTTCCCACTCCATCCATGAGGTGTGGACACTCAGAAGGAACTGAACGTTAGGTATCTGCTGGTAGACTGACTTGTATTTCCTCCATCTGTGTGGATTTGCATGAAAGAGTGCTTGGTCTCTGCTTATCAGGGTGGTAGCGCAGTGAGAGGAATGAGGTTCCGCTCTGCTAAAGACCCCCAAAGCTAATGTCTGTGTCCCAGTGGGCACTTGAGTGCTAGCGACAAGGACGGTGGGTGCATCTGAACTAGGGAAGGGGCTCTTACCTACACTTACCGACAGTGTAGCTGACACCAAGGCAAGGAGCAAGCTGGAGTGCAGTTTGCTGCTCCAGGATAAACAGTGGTGAGCAAGGAAAACCTAAGACAGCCCCTGCTCATACTGCCAGGGCTACACTATGCTCTTGGCAGTGCCCAAGCCAGCGAGACTGAAGCTTGCTGGAGCAAGATGGGTGGGGGTGTCTCCGAAGACTGCCTGCTTGGGGGTGTTGCATGTGTTCATGTGGCTGTACTGCCAAGCGACCAGACACTGTGTGAAGCTCTGAGGGGGGTAGGTGGTTTCCACCCACTAAAATTTGCCACCTCCATTGAAAATAGACGAAGGAATAGAGGAGTGCCAGGAAATAGAGAGACTGTCAAACAAAAATGAACCTCTTCACGGGGCTGTCCCCGCCCTCTCTCTCCAGGTCGCTACCCACAGCAAAACAAAGGCACCTACATCCCGATCCTACTAAGTGATGTGCTGAAACCCGGCGAATGGGGAGCCAAGATTACCCACAAGGAGAACAACTCCATTCGCCTGTCCATCATGTCCTCTGCCACCTGCATCATTGGGAAGTTTCGCCTGTACGTTGCTGTCTGGACTCCCTTCGGCATCCTCCGGACACCCAGAAACTCGGCAACTGACACTTACATCCTGTTCAATCCCTGGTGCCAGCGTAAGTACTTTATCAGAGTCCAAAGTTCACACTTTCTGCTGCTGGGCTCATCAATTTTTTTGGGAGGGGGTGATCCAGGATGGGGAGCTTGGCATCAAGATAGTTGGAGACAAGCCAGTTTGGGTCTGGAAATTAAACAGCAACTCTTCCAAGAAGCAAGTCTCTCAGGCTGGGGAATAGCCCTGTGCGAGCAGGGCTCCATGCTGCAGACCTGTGCCTGTGCTATGAGGCCAAGCCTGTGTTTACCAGCTCGGGCAGTGTGGTGATGCTCCATTTCTTGTAGTAAATACACCCCAAGGCTTTGCTCTGACTTCAATGAGCATCAGCCTGGGCCTCCTGCCCAGCTGTGTGTGCCTTAAACTGACAGCTCAACACAGGCATGGTTTTTCCCAGGATTTGGTGTGGGGCAGGCTGTGGCAGCATCCCATACTCTGTTGGGTTGCATGGCTGGTTGCCACATTTAGGATCAAACACCTGCAGCCGAAAGCCTGCAGGAATTCAGTGTGAGCTGCTGCTCCTACACATGCTGGATGCAGCCAACCTGCTGCGGCATCACTGGTGGTGCCTTCCTGTGGCTACACAACATTTTCCCTTAGAACTTCCCCTTTAGTGGTGGATAATTACCAGCAACCCTGTCCTCTGTGAGGAACAAAACGTGTTGCAAATGAGCCTTTTTTTTATAATCCAGTGGGTTTAAGAATTTTATTTTTTTTTAATCTCTCTGAATCCCAAGTAAAATCAGCCCTTATGCTGACAGAACTGTATTTTACCCAATGAACTCCAAGTGTGGCTTTAAGGAGAGGGCGAGGAGGACTGGAGAGGTTTGGCTCAGGCTGCTGACAGGCAATAGTGCTGTGTCTCAGCTTCCAATGCTTGTAAGACTCCAAGTCTGGTATACATATGCTACATATTTAGGTCACCAGCTAACTTTAATGTTCTCCCGCCACCCTTCCTTCATCTTTCAATGTTTTTACTAGAGTGTTTGCATCAAATAGTCCTGTACCAAACAAGGGCCATCCTACAGAGTGACAAGTAAGTTTAGTGTTATTAATAGGGTCCATTATTCATCTGCCCTACTGTCAGTGCATCAAATGATTTCTGCTGAATTCATTACGTGCCTCTGGTCCAAGGGAATATAAGCAATGATTAGCTTATGCATTATTTAGGAACTTATATGTTAATATTGAGTAAAGAGGAGTTAGTTAAGCGGGAATAGGAAGCCCAAGGTCCCATGATGCCATGAGATACTTCAAAAAGGAGCGTAGAGGTAGATACCTCTTAGCAGCACGCTAAGAGTTTATTCTGGGAGAGGAAGGAGAGTGTTTAACATAACAAAGTTGTGACCTGCTGGGAGCAGACAAAACTGCTCAAGGTTTCTGAAGGCATCATCGGTCTGTCACAGCTCCAGCTAGAGAGGTGCAGTTCTCCCTAGCTCTACCCCAAAGCAGAGCATCCTTGGCTTAAAAAGATGAGAAGGCTGGTGCCAGGAATGAATGGGAATTGTTACAGCAGGGAGCAGAGTAGGGGCTCTGTCAGCGTCTGGTGCAGCTTTCCGACTCATCATTTTGGAGAAACATCAATGTGTCGGTATGAGCTTTTCTTTAAGACAGAGGCATTTGTGCCCTTTCTTATTACTACTTTTCTCACTGTAATTCAGTTTTGACGTATCTCCCCAGCCACAGTTTTGGGTTTTTTTCTGCTGTTTCAGAACGAGTTTGAATACTTCACCAGATATGGAGTGCTTTGCTTCCAAAATCATCATATGGTTTTATACGTTTTAATCCCCTTAGCTACATTTAAGGATGATCACCAAAAATACTTTAAAGATGCAGATGCAGGGCCTGATCCTGCAAAATTATACACACCAGCCCCAAACATCTGGAAATGCAGTAAGATAGGGGATTGAGATTTCAGATAGTCGGATGAAATTTACATTATTTAATAAGCAGGGTAAAGCTGACATAACTGGGAAAACCAGATGTGCTTTTGGGTCTGCAGAGCCCTCTTCAGTTCTGAAACAGACGATACAAATGGCAAATAGTTAAGGATAACTTCTTGGAGTTTAGCTTAACTCTTAGCAGTATCAAACTAATGAAAGCAGAGAAAGGCTCCTTTGATCTGGATACTGTGAGCTTTTCCCAAGGAGGTGCTGAGCCCCAGCAGCTCTCTGCTGGGAAACATTCAGTGCTCATCAGGAAAAGACCTTGCATTGGCTTGTGAGGCTCTCACGGGTGGAGATGTGTAGTTTATCTGAGTAAGGTGCAGACTCTGTGGGCTGAGGTGTGTGTTTCCTTCACCCAAGCCTCCTGCAGAGTGTGTTACAGTTAACCAGTTAACTGAATTGCAGCTTTATTGAGTCAGTTGCACGTTTCTTCCGCTTAAATGTCCTAATGCAGTTTGGGGATTAGTAACATGTGGTTGACTTTGGGCTCCTCTCATGTGCTACCAGTCACCCAAACTTGGCCTGATAACATTTTCTTGCCTCTATAACTAAATCTTACATTTGATCTCTTGTGTCATAGATCCACGCAGGTAAAATTCACACAGAGCTTCATCCTTCTGCTACACTAACGCAGGCAAGCACTGGCAGCTGCAAGGCAGCATACTGATCTTGTTCCTGGGGGCTGTGGCTTTTGTAGATAACTGTGTTTAGCTCTTGCAGCTCTCTGCCACAGTGCTGTCCTCTTCCCAGCAATAGCACTGGGAGGTTTGTGGTTCCAGCGAGGCTCAGCTTTGCGCTCCTGAGTTCCCAGGGAGCGCGCTGAAGGGAGGCTGGGTGCTCAGGGCAAGCCTGCCACTGCCACCTCCACCTGTCTGCTGGTGCTGCTGTGCTCAGTGGTCACTGTCGGCAGGAACAAATAACATTTGCAACTCCATCTGCTTGCTGTGCTGGGGTTAGGGTCCCCCCATACTGGGCAGAGTCCTCTTATGCTCATTCACATTCCCAAATTTATTTAACATCTTTGTTGGAGACATGGACAGTGGGATTGAGTGAACCTTCAGCAAGTTTGCAGATGACACCAAGCTGTGTGGTGTGGTGACACACTGGAGGGAAGGGATGGCATCCAGAGGGACCTGGACAGGCTGGAGAGGTGGGCCCATGCAAACCTCATGAAATTTAACAAGGCCAAGTGCCAGGTCCTGCACGTGGGTCGAGGCAATCCCAAGCACAAATAGAGGCTGGGCGGAGAATGGATAGAGAGCAGCTCTGAGGAGAAGGACTTGGGGGTATTGGTGGATGAGAAGCTCAACATGAGCCGGCAGTGT
>VZTO01006371.1:391161-410428 GCA_013400615.1 Syrrhaptes paradoxus
ATTTAGACTAGACATTAGGAAGAAATTTTTCACTGTGAGGGTGGTGAGACACTGGAACAGGTTGCCCAGGGAAGCTGTGGATGCCCCATCCCTGGAGGGGTTCAAGGCCAGGCTGGATGAGGCTTTGAGCAACCTGGGCTAGTGGAGGGTGTCCCTGCCCATGGCAGGGGGGTTGGAACTTGGTGATCCTTAAGGTCCTTTTCCACCCAAATCATTCTGTGATTCTATGAAATTGAAAGGGCTGCTCTGCACTCCTCATGTCTTTTACAAGGAGCCTGTGTTCAGTGGGATTCCTTGCCTGCCGTACTGTCTTCACTCAAAGTGTATTTTCACCTTATCCATCTTCAAACAGAGAAGCAAGGAAGATAATCTGCTTCTTTGTAGCATTGCTAGTGTTTTAGTGATTTCCCAGGATAAAAGAAGTGAGTAAAACAACTCCTAAACTGCTAGAGAAAAAGAACAAACAAACACAGCACATTCCTGTGGAATTCTTGTTTGTCAGATGTGAGATGCCACTTGCACAAAATAATTAGGAGTTGTACGATGTAGAGCACACTTAGCACCAAAGTAGTCACGAATGCCTCGTATTTTCTTCTAAACAGTCTCAAGGGTAGTGAAAGCTGTCAAAAATCAAAGCAGCTGGCTTCTCAGTGAAACACAGAAGCCCTTTTTACTTTATTAAAAAAAATAAATATTTTAAAATAGTGGTCAGTTAATCAATTTTCATCTCATTAACCAAAGATGCAGTCTCAAAATAACATAAGCATCTCAATTCACACCATTCAGATCAAAGAAAACAACAGCTGTCAAGGGGTCATATGCACACACTCCACTGAATGCGTAACTGTACCGAAGAAGATGTGAGTTCTCCTTTAAATGCGTTCTCTGTATTGTGTGTATGGACATGCTTTAATGGAATCCAAAACTCAGTGAGAGAATGCATGTCATTGTTCAATCAGCAAATCAGGCAGATTCAGCCTAATGAAACAGAGTCTAGATGATCTCTAACATCTGCAACGTTTTTAGTAGGATGTTATGCAGAACTTGGTTAGAGCACGGAGGTGGACCTCAAAAGTCACGTTATATAGAGTTTCGTAAGTATGAGAGTCCCTGCTGGTAGAAACGACTGCAGCTTTTTGATTCACTGTCAAGTTTTAATGCTCTCTTTCGCCTGGTAACCTCTGAGTATAATAAACTCAGTGAGGCACTGGAACATGTTGCCCAGAGAAGCTGGGGATGCCCCATCCCTGGAGGGGTTCAAGGCCAGGCTGGATGAGGCTTTGAGCAACCTGGGCTAGTGGAGGGTGTCCCTGCCCATGGCAGGGGGGTTGGAACTCTGTGATCTTTAATGTCCCTTCCAGCCCAAACCATTCTGTGATTCTATGATGAATGCCACCACTCCGCTAAATTCGAGAGCAGGTCTCAGACCNGTGCCTGGGTGCAGGCTGACTAGGTCATGGGTAGTGACAAGCCCTATGAAGAAACTTCTTGATGGCCTGGCCCTTGGAAGCTGGGTGAATACCACCACTCCGCCAAATTCGAGAGCAGGTCTCAGACCTGCCCCGCTTAGGAAAGGCCTAAGCAGGAAAGAGCTGCTGGTTCTCTGTTTGCTTGCATTCCGATGTCGTCTGCAGAAGCCTGTACAGCAACCGGTCAAAAGCATAATGTCAAGTGCTGATCTCCTCAAATGCAAAAAAGGCTACTTACACCCAACAGCTGCTTCCCTGGCATTCGTTGCACACCAATGTGGAAGTCATTATGTTACACATGTATGTATAATCCCTTCTGTTTGTATAGACATAGAGATATAAATATATCTGCCGAGAAAACAAAACTTCCAGCAGGGTCAGGTGTATAGACTGGCAGAACCCTTCACCTAGCTTAAGCCAGTGTGAGTTTTGCCATTGATTTTTTTCAGAGGGCTCAGATTTTATCTTATTTTCAGCCAAATTGCAGTTTCATGGGCAAATGAAGAAGCTTTTGAGGATGAGGTTTACAAGAGAGTACGAATCTGATTTGCATTTCAACAAAATACAACAAATCAATAGTCTTTTAAAAGGGAAATGATCCTCTAGTATTTTGTCTGCTATGGCAGTAATGAGTGGTAGTTTTGTACTTGCCTGTATCAAACTATCAGAGGTTATTGCTTCCCTTTAATTTGCTTTTTGGCACCACGTTACTGATTTCCTCAAATTAATTAATGCCCATGCTCTTAATTGTGAAGTTGTATCTTTTAGTCTCAAAATACAGCATTGGCACAGGAATGAAATCCACAGCTATTCTAACGTCACAGAATCACCACTTGCTTCATACTTAACCTGTGAACATCCGAACAGCTTCATGTCATTCAGGGTTAGTTATGAATTTTAATAATGGTTTATTTACATATGTGAAACATGTTTACAGGTTGAGGGTCCATGCATACACTCTTGGCTCTTGATGTAGGTCGAGCCTGGGATATACCCTTTGTAAAGATCTCTTCTGTTTGCTTCCAGTTTTCACTTGGACACTCAAATTTCTCTTCATGACAGCTGCTCAGTCAGTCTACATGGGGGAGGGACACTCCAGTCAATAACTTACGTACAGAAAAAGCAAACAAACCCCTCTGTTAATACACTACAAAAAATGTATTGCATTTTTTTTAATGCACTAGAGATTTTTCTTTAGATCTCTTGATTTGAGCTGGCTTCCATTAGCATTAACAGGTCTGAAATTGTTCTTTGATCTGCTTGTACGGATGCAGAATTGCATCATGGTGCTCCAACTTTTAAATTAGTGGTGCACAGTAATCATAAAATTCTTGATAAGATGTGACATTTTAATCATACTTTACGGATCCTGAGAAAATAGGCAGGAGCTGTCAGCATTTTTGCATCTTGCGTGCTTTAAAGTTGTGTATCATATTCCTAACCAGGGTCACTGCCTCTTGGACTCTGTTGAAGCAAGTAATGCTTTGTTTGTTGGAAGAGGAGTACTTCTCATCAAAGACTACTCTATTATATGTTAAGATTTTTTTATCTGTCCTATGTGAAGACTAAGCAACTGTGTTAACATTTATTTTCTGTAAACCAATGCAGAGGATGCTGTGTACCTGGATGATGAGAAGGAAAGGGAAGAATACGTCCTGAATGATGTTGGTATTGTTTTCCATGGAAACATCAACGACATAAAATTAAGAAGCTGGAGCTACGGTCAGGTGAGCTATTTAGACCTTCTCTGGCTGCTTCCAACAGAACAGCAAGTGAGTTTAATTCACACCAGACTGTGGCTGAGACTGTGGGCTCTGGAGTGCATTATTGGTCTCTCCTTCAAAAAGAAAAAGGGCATAATTTTAAAATTGTATGAAGTGGGTATATGCCGAATCCAGAAAAGTCATGTTATAATAGCTAATACTTAAAGATCTTGTTTTAGGGGCATATTTCAGACACTAAAAGGCTGCGTGTTGAAAGTTATAATCATTATCTGTGAGGTTTCCACAGTGCAGCTGTATTTCTGCTGTTATAGTATTGCTGCTTCAGGATGAAACTGGTTTGGTGAAAGAGTAGAGTGGGGTGTTTTTCATTTTTCAGCAGCAGGTTGTATTGTTTTTGACTTTGCCTTTTAGTTCTAGCAACTTGGTAGAAATTATTCTGATTTTATTGGGGATCAGCTTGTCACAGGGTTCCTATGAAAAACTGGGATTTAATCCAAGTTTCAAATTTCCTCACCACAGTGACAAAGGGGGGAACCTCTCTCGTTTCTTGCCTGAACTTCACAGTCCCCAGTGGCCTCTTGTAGCCTGTGGAAAACACCTTTCTCCAGGCTGGTGTACAGTATTGGTGTGCCTTCAATAACGTCAGACTTACTGCTTGCCTGTTTTACCTCAATCTGTTGGTAAGCACCAACCAGCCTGAAAATCCCTGCAGGAGGAAAGAGTTAAGTTGTTGTGTGAGAATGGGGGAAAAGGCATTGGCAAGCAGAATCAAAATGAGAAAATTAACCCCAGCTGTCACTCGGAGGGGCTCCAACGGACAGATATTGGACATGGAGAACTCTCCTCATCGCACCTCCTGGATTTTCTCAGCAGCACAATAGAGAAAGTACTGAAGCATTTCCTCAATGCTACGGTGACAGATTCATTCAGATTTTGCTGCACAGCCTTGCAGAAAGGTCCTTCTTGCTTTTCTTTCTTTTCCACAGCTAGAAGATGATCTCAAAGCTTGAGCTGGATGGATTGCCAGTGTGTTTGCCCAGGAGAGCTCTTTGACCTCACACCTCTTGTTTCCTTAGTTAAGGATACAATTCCATCTTTTTTTTTTTTTCCTGCTGCAGCACCTCCTTAGGGAATTCCTGCCTCTGCACCCTTCCTTTGGTCATGTCAGCGCCGTTGTTTGCGGGGTGTGACTGTCACCTGTACTGAGCTAAAAATAACTCTTAAATATGGTGGGGGCAAGGAGCAATGCCATAAACCGCTGGTGCCTCTGTTACAAGAGATGTGGAACCCCGTCCTGAGGCCAAAGCTGGGTGTGCATTTAGAGTTGACCAAAAATGCCCTCTCCTGGCCTTTCCTTCCCCCTGCAAGTGCTTGTGCAGCCGTGCAGTGATCAGCTGGAGAGCTGATCTAGCTGAATAACCATCTCCTTGTTTTGTTTTGTTTTGTTTTTTTCTCCTAGGTTATTTTTTGGGCTTGCTCTCTTCCTAGGTTTGGGATTCACTCGNCGTGCAGCCGTGCAGTGAATCGGGCTGGAGAGCTGATCTAGCAGAACAAGCATCTCCTTGTTTTGTTTTTGTTTTGTTTTTTCTCCTAGGTTATTTTTTGGGCTTGCTCTCTTCCTAGATTTGGGATTCACTCGGTGACAGATGTA
The DNA here is from genome assembly GCA_013400615.1 of Syrrhaptes paradoxus. NCBI lineage: Eukaryota > Metazoa > Chordata > Aves > Pterocliformes > Pteroclidae > Syrrhaptes > Syrrhaptes paradoxus. The sequence continues at coordinate 396,006 of VZTO01006371.1, forward strand.
AGGGGAAGGAAGAGAGAGGAATGAGTGGCTGTGGGTGGAAGGTGCTGCTTAAACCAGCTGCTGGATTTGTGTCTTAAGATGCTTAATTTATGGCCTATGTTGGCTTGGCCTGAGGTGCTTATATTTTGCAAATCTGGCACCTTCAGACACAAACACCAGCCTCTCTAGAGAAATTGCATTATTCATGTGGTCTTGCTAGGAGGCAGTTCTTTCTGGGAGGTTAGGGCTGTTCTATATCCCTTTGTCATGTACTTTTATTCGTTTGTTGTCTGGAATCAGAGGACCTGATTTCCACACCGTGCTGTGGTGCACCTTTTGCTGTCACTTGCCCATGTGGAAACTAAATGTGTCAGAGGCATCTAAAGGGGCCCAAGCAAGTTTTAACAGCATCCTCCATTTTGCACGGGTGTAACAGACAAACTGCAAAGAACAGAGAAACATTCTTCTGGTTCCCTCGGTGAGGTGGAGGACGTGATGTTCCTGATCTTACTCTGACAATTTCCAGCCATTAAAAACAAGTATCTTCCTCATTTTCAGCAATCCTGGATGTTACGAATAAGAACATTTCTGTGAGTAGAAGTACTAGCAGCAAGGTCTATATTATGGGTGTATCGTACATGTCTGTATCTTGTATTTATGACATAAATCCCTGTAAAACAGCGTAAGTGAAAGCCATGAGGCCACATACATTTGTAGAAGTGAAAGGTAAGTGGTCATATACAAAAGTAGAGACAGACTTGTGCATGGTAATATTATTAGGCTAAAAAATCGCTCTGAGCAATGACAGCTGGAAGCTTTAACTCAGGTTGTAAATTAAAAAGGAACATCCAGTTCAAAACTGGGTTACTAGTGGGAGATGATTCTCACAGCTGCTGTCTTTAATGAGCAGCATCAACGTGAGGGAAGGAAAGGCAAGGAAAATGGACTGAGGAAGAAAAACCAACAGATCAGTTGAAATGAATGGCTGTAATGAATGAGGGTGGAGATGTTCCTTGTAACGTGACTGTGATTCCTTTCTTCTAAGAAAGCATAAACAGCCAGTCACTCGTAAAAGCCCACAGGGCATTCGGGTGAAATTTGGCTTTGGAAGAGGTCTAGACACATAGAAATCCTCTGGCTGAGAAATGCCAGATGTTGGATGCTATATTGATCACTTAACACCACTCTTTTTTTGTGAGAAAAACAGAATAAAACAGGTGGGCATAGAGTTCTTCTTGCCATCTTGAGTTGTCTCACAAAAAAAGAGCCGTGTTAGCTTTGCAGACCACTGCACACATGTAATTTTTGGCCAGATCAGACCACGGGCAATGCTGAGATCACAGCTGCCTGCCACTGACTGTGAGAAATACAGCCCTAGTTCAGCCAGTGCAAAAGGTGATGCAGCTCCTCTTTCTTTGATTTAAATGGAAGGTCATCTGTTATAAACAGCCACTGAAGGCCAGCCCGACTCCGTGCAGGGCTCTGCGTAATTCCACACACCTGTGTACAGAAAGAACCCTTTTGCCTGTGAGTTTTCTCACGCCTTGTTTTCCATCTGCAGTCTTTCCCAGGTACCTCTGCCAAATTTCCTTGGTTCTGAATTTGGATTATCTCCATCTCAGCGTGTGCTGAGCAGGCAGTGCCTGCATCTGGCCCAAGTTCACTCACCTGTCCTGGCTGCCTGCTACTGCTCGAGTTCCTCAGACGTTTCAGGGGTGTTCATCCTTACAAGTGCTATGTTTCTATTCCACTTCCCTCTAGATAGCATTTTCATGCCGAGACTGAGAGCAGGAAACTGATTTAGTTTGATTTAGTGTTTCTAAATCTCTGGATAGTGAAGAAGGGCAAAACTGGCTTTAGAGTTAAGGCTGCTCTGCATCCTACATGACTGCGGTAATGTAAGGCAGCTAGACTTTACAGCTTGTTCTCTATCTGGTCTCCTGTTAATCCAGTTATTTCACAAGCATTCATGTCATTTTGCAAATGCTAAGGTGGAAGGCAACAACTCTGAAAGCAATTTCTTTCCTCTTTATTCTTCCTGTATATGCTGACAAGAATGACAGTGTCTCATAAACTGTAGATGAGAAAGATTTAATTTGCAGGGTAAACTTCTTATTGATTTAACTCAGGTCTTAGGCACTGCTGATGACTTGAAGCACAGAAAGCAGATTTTGATCCTGGTGAAAGTGATAAATCATTGGGCCAGCCCAGAAGAAAAGGGAAGTTGAAGACAGAAGGATGGCTATGAGGGCCCTGAATTTACATTCGCTGTTGTGAGGGTTCTCCTTGGGAAGGAGGGTCTCCACGGCGTGATCGTTCACCCGGGATTATTTATATCACATACCAGTGGAGTGGACTGGAGAGTCTACCATGCAATTATTCGGCTTCCCAGGGATGATACAATATTAGGAGCAGATCCCTGGGAAACACTGGCCCCTCTTTCCCTAATTGCCCAAACACCATGAATTCAGTTTTGCTCAGACTGTAGGTGTTATTTATCAGCGAATGTCTGCTCCAGAGAACGTAATTCAGTGGAAGTGTGGGTGGTAGTGGGAGAGGCGTGCTGCCTTGGAGGATGTCTGCTGAAAGGGATCCATACCACAGTGGTACTCTCAGCAATGAGAGCCAGGGGCGAAGAAAAGGACTTTCCTTGGGCAGGAAATGGGTGAGGGTGGTGAAACATGGTGCCCCTGCTTTCTTTGCTTGTGCTGGAGCTTGGCTGCTGCCTGTAAGGGAGAGGCCAAAGGGTACGTGGGCTCCCCAGGATGTTACCCCCATCCTTCCCATCTTCCCTGCAGCGTCAGCAGCAGTCTTGACTTTTCAGAGCTTCCTTTTCAGCTCTCTGGTCTCACCCTTCCTCCTCTGCCTTTTCCTGGACTGCCAAAGCAGCAGTTTGACCTGGGCTCTTGCTCAGGAGGCAAAACTCAGGTCACCCTTATCTGCCAAGGAGCCTTGAGCCAGGCTGGAGACAGCTGCACAATCAGTCCAGCTCTAGTAGGAGCATGAGAGCGAGAATCCTGTTAGCATCAATCATAACTTTAAGGATGCAAACGTAGAACATAAAACCTAACACAGCAAGCAGATGAGCTCCATGGAGTTTCTGTCGTAGCCTTGGATGTTAATATAAGATTGTATATCTAGAAGATATTTGTTTTATTAATGTGGGTTTCCCTGTCTCCTACTGCTTTCCAGGGGACAGAAGTATTCTCCTTTGCTATGCAGTTTCTCCTAAGGAAAATTAAATACATCACAGGGCAAGTTCTGTGACAAATGGTTTCTGGTCTATTTAGGCACCTCTGCCCTCAATTTCATTCTTGTGCTTGTACATGCTGGATAGAAGAAACTGTACCTTTTCACTCTATTTTTGAAGAAGACTACTTTAGGTCACTTGGTATTTTTGATACCTAAGTTTCGTAGACCAGGATTAATCTGTATAATCAGCTTTTGGCTTGTCAATTTACACATATTTAAAAATTAATTTTTAAAATATAAGTGTCTTCCAATTAACTTTGGCAAACCATTTATTATTATTCAGCTTCCCAGCATTGCACTGGCTGTGTCAGAGAAGTCCTGAAATTAACAGGTCTGGAATCTGTGAAGGACATGAAGTCCTCCCTTGCAAGCAGACCAGGTTCTTCTAGTTATTATTATAATATGTTCCTATTATATACCTGTTAGCACTTAAAATTTTATGTCCTGTCAGAAAGGCTGTGTTGTCATTTTAACCTTCTGGAAACTGGACTGAGATTGAATTGAAAATGTCTCTCTTTTCCCTCACAGCATCTCATATTTTTTTGTTATACATGGGCGATTACTCTAGAAGAAAGGTTGCATTTTTAGACACAGAACTTTGCCTTGACCAGGTGATTTTGAAGCTGATCAGCTGGTATAACAACAATGAAAGTTAACTTTTCCTTTGCTTTCCAGAATAAAAAGTGACTAAATTTTCCCCCTCTGTTTCCCCCCCTTTTTTTTTTCCTTTTATCTAGTTTGAAGAAAGCATTCTAGATGCTTGCCTGTTCCTGATGGACAAGGCAGAACTGGAGCTCTCCGGGCGCGGAAACCCGATCAAAATCTGCCGTGTTGCCTCTGCAGTGGTATGTAATAGATGCCTAAGAGGTGTCAGAAGTGACTGGTAAATCAAAGCCAGGCTGGTTTAGCTGGCCCTTGTGCCCCAAGGTGCTCACTCCAGCAGATCCCAGATTAATTGTCCATTCTGACCTCTGGGGTCTGGCATTTTATTTTGCTCCCCTAAAGGTGAAATATTTCCGTCAGCTCATTGCCTTTTCCTCATGGTGGTACTTCATTGGTAGGAAAGCCACCTTAAAACATTGCACTCCAGGCATGACAGCATTTCTGGTGGTACTGCAGTGCTGTCTGGTAGCTGAGGTCACTGGGGAAGCTATTTCTGCCGTGTATGGTAAGGTGGCACGATGAGTGGAATTTGGGATGTGCAGCTGAGAGACTTTATATGGACTTCACCACTAACCTCAGCAGGGTCTTGAGACACTGCCACAGTGGATGTCATTGTGTCTCATTTTTCAGCCTCAAGCTGATGACATTTAGGTAAGATACCCTGGCCCAGAAGAAGGCACTGTGAGAGCTGTGCTGTTAAACATGAGACTTACTCTGATCAGAATGCAGGTTCCTAAAATAATCAGAAGCAAAGGGTAAGGGGAAGACTTCCCACACTTCCATTCTTTCCAGCTGCTAGGCACCAGGAGTGCCCCATCCCTGGTATGCAAGGTGAAAGACTCATTCAGGAAGGGGAAGACAGAGGCTGAGTCCCCTCCCCTGCCTTATAGAGGTCAGAACTGATGCCTCCTGCTTCCCAGAAGAACACCCTAGTTATCAAGCTTGTGTCAGTAGATGTTCTCCCAAGTCAGTTACTAAAATAGACTGTCCATGAAACATGGCTGCTGGAAATGAATGATCCTTTAACCAACTTTTTACAGCATTTGCCCAGGCTTTAAGAGAGTGAGCTCTTTGTCTTAGAAGACGTTGATATGGGATCTCCAGCCTCTCAGTGCCACATGCTGATTCTTGCATAGCATCATGTTAAACAGAATAGCTTCAGCAGGAATTATTTGAGACCACCCCCACTCCTCTTTTTTTAACCTTTTGGTTAGTTCTTTCACTCCAAGCATTAGAAATATGGCTTCAGACCTTCAGATAGAAGTAAGAATTGAATGTGTTTCTCTCATAACTGTAAAGGGTCCCTCATGGAAGCCTTGAGGGAAAAATAACACAAAGTTGATGAACCCAAAGAGGGCTTGGATATTACTTAGGTTTGGGCCACTCAGTCATTTTAGGGAGGTGGAGAAGTTCACGATTGGAAATCCAGGAGTCATAGAATCATAGAAACACAGAATCATTAAGGTTAGAAAAGACCTCAAGGATCATCAAGTCCAACCGTCAACTCAACACCACTAACCACTAAATTATGTCCCTAAACACCACATCTACACATCTACACATTTATCGAACACCTCCAGGGATGGTGACTCCACCACTTCCCTGGGCAGCCTGTTCCAATGCCTGATCACTCTTTCAGTGAATAATTTTTTTCTAATATCCAGCCTAAACCTCCCCTGGTGCAACTTGAGGCCATTTCCTCTTGTCCTATCACTTGTTAATTTAGAGAAGAGGCTAGCATCAATGGACTTTAGGTCTAATTTGCAGGATTAAGTCATAGCTGGGTCAAAGTTTTGGCCTTCTGAAATCTGGACCTCAGTAAGAAGCAGCCAAGAAGTGTTCAAGCCTCACCCATGTTCCTAACCCTTATTCTTGCTCAAGTCAAAATGTGGTAGAGCTGAGCTTGTCTGAGGAGGTGCCCCCATGCTGGGATACTTCTGAAGTTTCCTGATATTGCAGAGCAGGTAGAGTTGCCTCCTTCTTCCTCTTTTTACAGCCAGAGGAGAGCCTGAAGATCAACACACTGCCCTGTCCTTGAAGTCCCTCTTGTCTTGGCATGTTTCCCACAACAGTAAGATGGGCACAACCCCTTAACCTTTTGGTTATGACTCTGAATACTTATCTTTATTCAGTCCTAGGGTTCACAGGAAGTCGATTTTCTAATTATAAAACAGTAGTTAATCCAGCCAAAAGCTTTTAAATGAGAATTGTGATTTATTTGTCTGGCATGTAGCTGTTCCACATTAGCATAATTAAAAGGTACAGAGCGAATGAGCTTTTTGCACAGCCTCAACTGGTTTGGTTCAAATTGCAGCTGGGAGATGTATTGCTCGTTAATGTCTATCAGTATAGCCATTAGTCAGCAAAACTCCTTGCTTTGTATAATCTTACCAGGCAAAAACTCACAAAGCAAATTCCTTCTTGTTTTCATGGGTGCTGGACCGAAGAAATTAGTTTCTACTCTAAAAATAACAGTGGACTTGTTCTCCTCTCAATCTGCTGTAAATCAGGAGTGATTTTATTAAAATCTCTGGACTGATACAGACAGAAAAACAGACGATGTTAGGAAAAAAATCTAGCTTAGTATTTCTGAGACTCGCTTATCAGTGTATAACTGATCATGTTTATTAAAAATACATAGCAGTAAGCATGTGTAATGTTAATAAAACTTACTAAAATGGCAACATGGATAATCAGTGTGGTGATTTAACTTCACCATTATTTTTACAACTAAGACCTTCATTCCAAATTGTTCGGTGATGGAGAATCCATGGCCCTTAGCAAGATGGTCCTATTCATCTCCTACCTTCATAATTAAACATTTCTGTCTTCTAGCCTAGACTTGGCTATTTTCAGTCTCTCCCAGCCTATCTTTGTCTGCTGGGTTAAAGAGATCGTTATTATTCAGTCTCTGACATCCCTAATATGCGTTTCCTTTGTCTTTAGATCAACTCCAGGGATGATAACGGTGTGATTGCTGGATCCTGGGACAATACCTACACTTACGGAGTCCCACCTTCAGCCTGGACGGGAAGCGTGGACATTCTCTTGGAGTATTACAGTTCTAAGCAACCTGTGCGATACGGCCAGTGCTGGGTCTTTGCTGGTGTCTTCAACACATGTAGGTATCAGTGAGAAAAGGTCCACCCCGATATATGATTCTTGCAAAACAGAGAGAGTTTTAGGTTAAACTAGCTAAAATACTTCTGGGTCTGTGGTGTTCAGGAGTAAATAGTAGAGACACTTGAAAATACATGGCTAAAATAGATGCTCTTTAAATAAACTTTTGGCATCTCCTTCAGTTCGGCTGCTCTTCCGCACAAATCTGTTAACTATTTAATTTTTCAGTAAAATGTATTCGGTGACTCACAGAGGGTAAGTTTGGGAGAGACAAAGTTAGTCTTTTGGCACACACCACACTTCTGCTAGGAAATCTGAGATGAACAGGGGGCTTCTTACATAGACTTGCAACATGAAACTGTTACCCAATATGGAATAGGTGGTGGTGTATCTGCTCCAGAACGGCTAAATCTTACCTACTAAGGATTGTTCCTAGCAAGACTGATGTGCACTGTCCCAGCACCTGTCCACTGATCTCTGTTAACATTTTCTATGGAGTTTCTGAGCAAGAACAATGAGGAAAATGATGGCATGATTTATGAATTGTGTAAAAGTGTGAAAAATGTGCATTATACAGATAACGGGGGCCAGACATTGGAAGCAATGCTTATGTCGAGTGCCAGCATAGAGCCAGTCAAGCAGTTCCTGGGCTTATGGCACTGGCCAATAGAAGAAGCTGAACAGAAACTAAAAGTCTCTTTCTTAAGCCCAGATGATCTTCCTTAGAGGCACTTACAACATATTCATTTAAGTATCAGACTGGAGGTGGGACCAGATCAGCTTAGGACCAACAGGACACAATGGGTATTTCTGCAGGCTTGGAGCCTACTTTGCATCAAGTGCTTCTCAGCCACAGCTGAAGGTCTAAGCTTTGGTCCTTGTATTTAAGATGTGAAAAGGAAATTACAGAAAAACGCTCTGTGAAACATTTCACTTTTTCGTCTCCCTCAATAGTGTCACATGTTGCTGTCTCAAGGAATAGCATTATACTTCTCTTTACATTATACTTGGATCAGAAATGAAGGATATTAATCACCCATCTTCTGCAGAAAACATGGAAATTGGATAATTAATAACAAGTTACAAGACTAGTTCTTCTCCCTCAGACAGCCCTGGACTTCTCTGAATTTTCACCCTTATTTTTCCCAGTTCTGTAGGTGTATGTTTCATTTTGTATATAGTTTTTCTCCAATCTGGACAATTGAATTTCATAACTCATTTTGGTTACTTGAGGTAGTTCAAAAGCTATTCAAAACCAGCAAGGACCTCAGAAATAAAGCTGTGTTCTGACCACCTAGCCTTCTGCTGGCATGTGCTTCTCACAGCTGCAGCAGGGGATGATGCAGTTTCAGGTTTCTCTGCTTCGCTTTCATACATCTATCTGAAGAGGTTCCTGTTTTGATGTGAGGAGGTGCTGGCAGGTGCTCTGTCCTTCAACACATGAAATGGTTCATTTTATTCCTGGTGCAGTGAGATAATGAGCAATCACCCACATCCAAAGAACCTGAGAGACATCTGCTTCCTCCACTGTCTGAGGTCGCATGGTCTCGATGCTCCTCAGCCTCTGCACAACACAATGGGTTCGAAAAGGCTCTTGCAAATGTTTCCTGTGGATGCAATTCCTCCAGTGGCTTCTATGGGCCACTTTGTCTTCTCTGCCCATTGCCTCATCTGGATTTCTCTAGGTCACAGACACACACACACCAGTTCTCCCACCTTCCCCCCGCACTGGCCCCAAGTCACCACTATGCAGTATGTTGCCTGCAGGCTGCTGTGAAACTGGGGCGATGCAGCAGAGGGCTGGAGCCTGCTATGTTAAATGGAGAGGCGTATTTATCTGGGGCAAAACTTGACTCAGTTTTCTGACTAAGTTAGTCAAGTCAGAGACCTGTGTCGTAGTTTCAACCTGGCACTTTGTACTGCTGCAAGGATTGCTGATGGATAATGTTTGTTGAGCATTATGAAATGAAAATGTTGTCCAGCGGCTGATCTGATACACAGCCACTGACACCTCCAGCTGCTGACCACTACACGGAGAGGAGAGCAAAGGTCTAAACAGCTGTGTGCAATTAAAAGGGTTGGTTTGAGCTGATTTTGAGTCTTTCTCAGCTGACAGTGTTTTATCACTGTGACCAGTCCAGCTTTCCAAGGTTACTATATTGTACACTCTGGATAGTCGTCTGCTAAAAATGCTAAAACATTCTGAAAAATGGTCATTAATCTTGAAATTGTCAGACAAATTCTTTCCACTGAGCCCTGATGGCTCATGTGCTGGAAGCCTGGGAGGGCACTTGAATTAAGTTTAATCAATAGGTACATATGGTATTGGATGCATCCAGGTAATTTGTCATCCAGGAACTTCAAATGAATGTGCAGTATTACACTTTATTGGGCGTCACAGTAGTGACACTAATGAATGTACAAAACCCAGCAGCATCAGCAAGGGCTGTTCAACATTGCAATATTGGAGCTATTTTTAAATAGGATTTTCAATGAAAATTTCCTTTTCATTGAAGGTTTCCTTTCCAAAAACACCCCTCTGTTTTCTGCAGAACCATGTTGGGTCGTAAGTTGAAAACAGGAACTTTTTTTGGCTGAGAGACAAATTATTTCATCTGGAGAAGTTGAGATGATGTGTCACCCTACAACCCCACTCCCCACTCCGGGCTGTGGTCCATGCCTATTTATCAGCCTATTTATTACAGGGTGCACCACAAACACAGAAGCCTGATGATGCACTACTGCACTTCAGATGCAGCCATAGTGTTTCCACATTTCCCAAATTTGCCACTTGCCAAATGGTAAGAAGAGCCATCAGTCCTACATTGTGACAGTCTGAGATTTAGGGGTAGGGGCTTTGGGTCCTCCTTTTAAGATCCTTTGTGGGAAGGGACTATTGACTCCAAAATACTGTTACTTAGCAATCAATACAAATTATAGAATGCATTTTGTTCAGACTCTCTGACTGTGACATTTCACTGGAAAATAGCGCAGCTTTTCCCTCTTGTTAGCAATAATTTTCTGCTTTATTCTTTGTGTTCTCCAGATCCCTTCTGATGGCAGATGTCAAACAGGAAAACTCCAAATCAACCAAAAGGAGATACTTTCTATTAATTTTCTTTTTAACACAGTCTCATGATTCTCCTGGGCTACTGATACTAGGAGACCCAATATATTTTTCATTTTTTTGCAAGCTCAAAATTATATTTCTTTATGCCACATTTGGTCATGCAGTTGACCCATTGCACCCAGATTCTCCCTGAAAAGCTACAGTGTGGTCACTATGCAAGACTATTCTAAAACTACTGTAATCAGCTGCTTAGGTTATAACCATTGTACCGTTATATATCTTGAATGCTCATCATTTTGGGACAAAATGAAATATTTAACATATTCTATATAAAGACAGATAGGAGGAATGATTTGGGTTGATTTGACTGAGTTTTCGCACTTTATTCTAGTTATTAATAGTTCCTCTCTACTCACCCTGTCATCCGTGAGCACAGACTTCGTATTTGTCCTTCTCATCACACTTCTCTCTGCCACAGTTCTGAGGTGCTTGGGGATACCTGCAAGACTTGTTACCAACTATTCTTCTGCCCATGATAACAACGCCAATTTACAGATGGACTTCTTTCTGGATGATGAAGGGAAAGTGGACACGAAAATTACAAAAGACTCCGTCTGGTGAGTTCTCCTGGCAAATGCCTTTAGTATGTCAGCTATGTAAGTAGTAAAACACTTGACAGCAGTGTCTGGGGTTTATTTATTTCTCTGTGCATTAAATAACACTGCTAGCTTAGGTAAAGCAGAATGAATAGGTTGTTAGCAAGCTAACTAATATGAAGTGCTTGTCATGTAAAGAGGCAAACCCTAGGGAAAGTGTGAGATCACTGCTAATGTTACCATCAAGTATACTGCACATTTAAGCACACTGGAGGAGAGCTGGAATGGGTTTGTGCTCCTTAGGGCCAGGCTGCTTCTCAAAACGGAAAGGAGTAGTATGGCCACTTCCAACAGTTTGGAGCCAGGCTCAAAGGGACACATCAATATCTATGGAAAAGCACCCTTCTTGTTCTGCTTCTCCCCAGTTCCCCCATTGTAGGCTGGTTGTACATTGTGTGCATGTACTAATCATCGCAAATATGTACTTTCCAAAATAAATCCAGTTCAGCCGAAAAAGAAACAAGCCAAGGTATCATAGAAGTTGATGAAGTGCTATCACCAGTTTTATAAAAAGAAAATTCCCTAGGAACAAGAAGTGGAGTTTGTGTATTTTTTGGAGAAGACTGTCCTCTGACTTCCTCCTTGAACTCTTACTGTCTCCTGTCTGACAGAGGCGTAGCTACGTATTGATTACATGCTCTGCTCAGTAGAGATTAAGTCTGGGTTGTTGGGCCTCAAGCCTCTCCTCCTCAGAGTGAAGCAGTGAATGTGACCTCTATATTCCTATATTCAGGAGATACTTGTCCTGTTCAGTGTTAATATACCTGATTTGTGTCAATGGTATCTTCAACTCATCAGCATAGCTGCTCATCAGCATGTTTCATTAACAACTCAATCTCTGGAAGTCTTTGTGTTAAAACTGTAATAAACCCATTCTGTGGTGGAGAAAATGACTGAACCTGTTGCTGTAAGCTTTTATGGGATTTCTATCATCTGTTACCAAGAGGGAATCTAAGGAAAATAATTAGGTTCACTTACATCTGAAGCTTGTAATAGTTGAGACGGGAAGGGACACCTGGAAGTCATAGAACCCCCCTGCTCAAAGCAGTGTCAGATAGAGCAGGTTGCTCAGGGNCAACAATTCTCACAGTGAAAAAGTGTTTCCTGATGTTCAGAAGAAGAATTTACTCTATAACCTTTCCAGGGATCGAGATGAGGCTGACAAGTCTGTAGTTCCCTGGGTACTCCTCCTCTTTCTTGAAGAAAGGAGTGATGCTTGCTTTCCTCCAATCCTCAAGGACCTCTCCCAATCACCATGACCTTTCAAAGATAGATATGAGAGGTCTTACAATGACATTGGCTATCTCCCTCAGCACTTTTGGGTCCATCTCACCAGATTCATCTGACTTCTGTGTGTCCAGTTTGTTTAAATGTTCTCTAACTTGTTCCTCCTCTACAGATGGTAAATGTTCATTAGTCCAAACTTCCATGCCGGTCTCAGGGGCCATGATTCCTGAGGGTGAATATTAACAGTAATAACCAAAACAAAGAAGACATTGAATACTTTGGCCTTTTCTTAGTCCTCTGCAACTAGTTCCCCTTCCCCATTCAGCAGCAGACCCACATTTCCCATTGTCTTCCTTTTGATACTGATGTACTTGCCTTTCTTACTGCTCCTCATGTCCCTTGATGTACTGGATTTGATCTGGGTTTTGGCTTTCCTAAACCTGTCTCTGCATGCTTAGATAGTGTCTCTGTATTCCTTGTGCTCTCCTGTCCCTGCTTCCACCTCTTGTTCTCTTTTGGCTAATGTTTGAGTTTAGTTTGGGACCACCTTGTTCACTGTGTGGGCCTTGTGCCACTTTTGGTTGATTCCCTGCACATAGGGGGTAGACCATTCTTAAGCTTGGAGGAGGTGACCCTTGAAAAATAGCAAGCTCTCCTGGACCCATCTTCTATCCAGAACTGCCCCTCCCATGGGATTCTTCCAAGCAGGACCTTATATAGACCAAAGGCCTACTCTCCTGAAGTCCAGGGTTGTGGTCCTGCTCTTTGCCTTGTTCCCTCCTGTTAGGATGCTTGTGTGTTCCCAGATTGATAAACTGCATCTTGTCTATGTGACAGCAGGACCTCAGTATGTCTCATGAGGCTGGTCCTTCTATGGCTCACAAGACATAAAGGAACAGTCACTCTTCTGAAACCTCCTCTGCCTATAAGTAATGTGAAACTGGCCACCTCACTGCTTAGTCCATATACACCTCATAATGGATCATTGCCATGCTTCAGACTGTTCACTATCTGATTTATTCTTCTCCCCTTCTCCTAACCTGATCTGTGGAACAACTCTCACCCACTTTTGACATTTCCTTTTGCTTCCCTACCTCTAATTCAGTCCTGTTTTGTTTTGTTTTTTAATTCTTTTGGGACAAGGCCAGATCATCCAAAATCATACTTGCTCCACTGAAATCCACATGCAACTTCACACCAGTATTTCATCCCCCCCCATCCTACGTTTGCTTTTCTTTGGCTTGATTACTTTTTGAACTGTTTTGTTCATCCTTTTATCCTCCTGGTGCATTTATTAGTACATGGTGCACATAACCCTTTGGGCATGGCTTAATATATTACATACCTCTTTTCATTTCTCCTCTGTGTCCTTTCTCTTCATTGCTATGTAACNTTTTGTTTATAATCTGCTGAAAACTGGAAACAAATCTCTTTTTCTTTATTAATATGTCATTTCTATTGCCTTGTACTGCTGAAGCTGATCTGTCTTCAGGTTTTAAATACTCTCAAGCTTCAGGGATACTTGGAGCCAGGATTTTTAGTCCAATCAATCTCTGAGTGTGGGACTCCCTCTGAATGTTATCTGACATTTATTTATTTTTATTAAAGATCATCTTCTCCCTCAGGTTAGGAAACAATGACAACAACAGAACATATATACAAAATTATACAGACTTTGCAAAAAGTTATTTTTATAAAGCTGTATGGATTTGGGCCTATCAGTACTCCGCCTGTCCCCTTACTTTGTTCTCCTTGTCTTTCTTAATGATGATATAAAGACACTTAAAGAATATAACTCTTGGATGGGCATCAAGACTCACTCCTACTGTAAGTCCCAAGCAGACCGAGGTCAGTACCTCGGCAGAAACTTGCTCGAAGTCACTTGGCCCAGGGGGTTTTATCCACTTTTAGGCCTGTGGAGAAAGCCTTTCTGAGACCTCTGCTCTCCCATTCCCTTCTAGCTCACGATTGTCTAATTTCTCAGTAATGTTACCGGTGCCTCTCTCAACCCCAATGTCTGAGCTTATTAGCTAATGAGAGGGCAGCAGCTGTTTCCAGCGTGTGCCTGTCTCACAAGCAATACCAAGTACCCTTCTTAAATTGTCTTCCAGGCATAAAACCCACCTGGTCATCTTTTATTAATTTCCCCATCGCTTTGTTTAGCCCATTCGTAATTATCTCTGTAAATATTTAATGGTCGCTACATTGATCTATGTAGCCATTCTTGCTTTCTTTAATGTCTCAGGCTTGCTGTAGAATACAAAAACTACAGAATTCAACAAATTATGGCTGGGAAGCAGGCTCCTCAGCTGCACTCACTTCTACTAGAGAGAAGTTTCTGCTACATTTGGGAGAGGGAAATGTTCCCCTCGTCCTCCTTTCCTTAATGCTCATGTGCTTTACAAGCATTGACTTTCTGTCCATTCACCTTCAATATCCTGAAGTGTATTTTTTAT
>VZTO01006372.1:0-43310 GCA_013400615.1 Syrrhaptes paradoxus
AATAAAAGAGGAGAACTTTAAAAATAGTTCTGTTAAAATATTTGCTATCAAAGTATACACATGGAATGTCTAAAGAAGAGCACAACCAGACAGTGTAACAACTTAAACTTATTGAAGGTTTGCAGGTGCAAAGCCTATGTAAACTTCATGAGTCTGTCCCGCAGGGAGCTGACATCTTTCTGTTCCACAGAAGCCAATGGGAGTTGAAAGTTCTCAGTGTTTTACACAGTCAAACCTTTGAAAAGTCCAAGAGAAATAATTAATGCTGGGAAAAAAATAAAATTAAATTTAAAAAGAAGAAATAGTCTTGATAGTAAAAAGATTGTGAGACACAGTACTGTGAAAGTGATGTGATGCTGCCTCCTGAGCACAGCTGAAGGCAGCTGGAAGATGGTGGGAGGGCATTGGCAAGGTTGACTGTAGAGAGGGGGGAGGAAATGCCATGAAAGGCCCGTAAAACAACATATCTGCAATGTGGAAAACTGAGCAAACTGATATGTAGCTCAATGACACACAAATAAAGCGAATAAAACACATAATGAATGAATGTTAAGTTTTGTAACAGCTGGGCCAGTGCTGGGGTCAGATAACAGCAGAGATCACAGGATGGCACAGGATGGCAACAGGCTCCTGCAGAAATCAGCAGCAGTGTTATTAATAGCATGACATCAGATAATGAACTTCAGTAACAACCCTGCTTGAGGTGGTGGTCATTTGGTGATGCTTCTGGGGTTTGTCAGGACTGACCCTTGCTGTGTTTTTTTACAACCCTAAACAGTACTAGTTGACAGGAACTGCTAAATGGTAGTTACTGTTTTTAGCTGAACTTCTGTATATTATAGTGGCAAATGTCCCTTCACTTACCATGCAGAAAAGTTTATTAAAGGGCAAAATAACAAACCATGTGATCGTCAACATCATAATTTCTTACTAGAGGTGGTTCTGGCCACACCTCTGTTTTCCCTAGTCACACCAATTTTCTGGGTGTTGCTCTTGGGAAGTACAAAGCCTGAATGCTTTGCTCACACAATAACAGAGTGCTCAGGACACTTACTATTTTGATTTGTATTACACTACTTTTATAAGTATGTTCAGGAACTTCCAGCTTGTTTTCTCACAGAATGTACAGCACAGTCTGGGCCTGATTTTCACGAGCCTTCATTGCTGGTAGACAATAGCACATGGTAGATTCATCTGCCATGTTGTTATATTTTCCTATACTAACCTTTTGGGGAAAGAAAAATAAATAACTGTTTGACACACACACAAGGAATGTTGGTCTGCAATCCAGGTCAATGTAAGCCTACAAAATTCCTCTTGGTTTTATTGCTGGCATTGTCATTAACAGTGTTCTGTGCCTGTTATCTGGTCAGATGAATTCTTTTGCTGTTATTTCAAGACATTCCAGTACATTAAACTTAAAGTTGTCATTGATGTGTATGCAGTTTATAAAATAATGTTACCATTACCTCACCATTTCACTTTGCAATAAGATATCCTCCCTCCTAGTGTTCTACCTCGCAGTATGACAGTGTCATGTACTCCTCCCAGTGATTTTCCCTCAGTAAAATCTACGATTGTGGTTTTCATAGTAAGTGAATTACTATGCTGAAAGAGTTGTTGCCAATTTCTTTGCATTTCTGCTGAGGATTAGTGTGAAAGGTTATTTGGTGTTGGGTGCTCTCTGACTTGGAGCAACTGAATCTGTACACAGCAGTTTGCTATCTACTTCATTTCAAAAGTACCCTAAAAACCCATTGCTGCCTTTACAGTCTGGACCTCTATAGGAAAATGTTGTCCCACATTTGTGATCTCAGCAGCAGGCTCCATACTAGCAAACATTACAAGGGCTGGAGTGTAGGACCTTCCTTTTACTGATGTTGACAAAACCAAGAGCAGCTTGTTTTTGCTTCTCCCCATGTTCCTACTTACTTTCTTGTTTTCCATGTATTCCAGCAGTGCACCGTGTAGCTCTTAGCACATCCCCAGCCATCCATGTGCCCAGGCATGGATGATCTTTTTTACTTTCCTTAATTCTCTTGTTGAAGTCATCAATGAAGCCAGGAGCGTGGTCGGGCACAGGTGCACTACAACATCACCTTACCAAGCTGCTGGCCTCAATCCCAGAGATCACAGAATCACAGANGAGCCTGGCTCCATCCTCCTGACACTCACCCTTTACATATTTGCAAACATTAATTAGGTCATGATGAAGAGTTCAAGCTCTCCTCTGCCAGCTGGAGAGAGCAAGCATTTTGTAGTAGCATACATGGTGTGCTGGGTAACTGCTGGGAGGGTTCCCTCTTGGAGCAGTGTGAAAAGGGTGTATCTCCTTTTTTTATATCATTTTCATCTGGAAAGAAACCTGTTTCCATTCCAAAAGTGCCTCAGTAATTTAAATACCTTGAAGTAGAAACAATTGTGACATGAGAGACAAATACCTGGGCAAGTTCTTTTGCAAGTCACGGGTGTAGATGTAGAAAGCAGGTTGGCCCTCATCATTAGTGTTACCATCTTCTGAGTTCGTCATGAAACTTAATCATGGTACAGAGGCTGCTAACTTTAATCCTCATTAGGGAATAAATAAAAATAGACTGTACTCCAGGAGCTAGATTCCCAACTAAGTGAGTAATTACTTTGATTTCAGGATTTACAACAATGTAACTGCTCAGAATGTTTTCTCTCTTAGTGTGTCCAAATTGTTTTTTTCTATGCAAGCTTTCAAGTTTGTACTTAGAAATACAAAGGCATATTTTATTAAGAGCTGCAAATTAAAATTTTCTCCTGCTATACATGCATGCTTTCAAGAAACTCACACCCTCTCATCTGTTAGGAAGCAGCGACGTTGCCTGAGTTTTCAGAGACTGGATGAACACCAGTGCAAACAAGAGAGAGGTGTGAGTTTATTTGAAATAGCTGCCAGTGTTGTGGCAAGTCAACCTGTCCTATGTCAGGGCCTCTGCAATAACAGATGTCACACGTTACAGAGAGGTCATGCCAGTTTGAAGACATTGAAGAGGTTTGAAACATGGAAAATTGATTATTATTCAAGGGTTTATGTTATTTCACAACTCCTTTTTGCAGCTAGACTTACTGTTCCCAGAATAGCCTATCCTTATGTCCATGACTTCAGTCTAAGACACATTAAAGAAGTAAGATACAGACTTGGGGTTATGGGTTGAGAACTTAAATAAAATGATGTGGTTTGAAGTATCATCACCACATAAGCACAAGTAATCCACCTGTTTTTTTAATAGGACTAGTGAATTCTTTTTTAATAAAATGGGTGTAAGGAGGGGGGCAGTCAGCTGAATTTATTGCTCATGTAGTACCTCCTAATGTGGTCCGTGTCAGACTTTCTTAAGCTTAATGCCATTTTAGACAAGCATCTAATTGCTGTAAAGAATCCCAACAAGCTGCTGTAAGAAAACACTTTAAATTAACCTAAGAGGATCAACAAAACATTGCTCTTTCTAGGATTGTATCCTCTAAACTTTCTTCCATGTAAACCAGCATGTTATCATTATGGTTCAAGTTTTTAACTGGGATATAAATGAATTTATAATTTCTCATTGCCTGCTTTAGGCTGCTGTAATATTTCTGACCTGCATATATATGGTCTCAAAAGCCAGCCAGACTTGTAAAGCAACAGACACTGAGATTTTTCATAGTAGTAGGCAGATGGTACCTACGTGTTTAGGTGAACGGCTACAAGAGACATACTCTGATGGTACAAAATGGAACTGAGGAAGTCCCACACATTTTACTTCACAGACCCTTTGCAGTCTCCTGACCCTCCTGTCTGAGTTAGAATTGCCTTAGACTTTCCAGTTCAAGTTTGTTTACAGCACTGCCTTCTTCTTTTTCGTAATAGTTGTTCAAGGTTGTAGAGATCTGTCTAAAAATAAAAATTAGAACATGTCCCTTGTGCACATTTCTGTCTCCTTTCTCAAATGAGACCAACCAGAAAGCAACTGACACTAATACTCAGAGTCTTGGTCGAATATAGAACATTGCTGAATACACCAGGGCACCAGCGAGCGCGGCTCTCAGTGCACCATGGCTGTGTGATTCATTCTGGAAAAAGACTATCTTTGTAACCTGAGTTCAGTTGCTAGGAAGAGATGTTCTTTTTGCAGAACTCTCTGTGATAGGAGAAATAGACGTATGTACTCAAAGTGTACAGAACCCTTCACAGCTCAATGACAAAATTTCCCTGGTTCTCAACAGTCTTCAGTGTCTCGGGCATCTAGTGTAAATACTGACAAAATTCCCTTTCTGTATTAATCTACCAGGCTATTGCATACTCCAGAGCCCACTTATTACCATCATTGTGAATTTCAGTGTATTTTGTTCTTTTGTGGCAGCTGAGTGTGCTAAGATGCATACCGTCACTGTCATTTTATCTTCTTGTCTTTCTGCTTGAAATTGAAAATGAACTTGGAAGTATTTATTCTGATTCTGTACTTAAATGCCACATAATCTTATTCCAAATATCTGTGAATATAAAAAGTATTGTCTCTTTCTCCTAGAGGAGTCTGTCTGTTTGGGGGTTTGCAGGTTCTCATCATCATTTCATCAAAGATCTACCAGATTGCAATGGACACCCCAGTTGGACTCCTGAGGTTACTGGTTCTTTTTCTCTCCCAGTTACAGAGTGCTGTGCTTGGAATGAAATTATTTATATTACTGTTAATTACAATTACTAATTTTGCAGAGGTATGCAGTTGATGTGGAGTACTTGGCTAAGCCAGTCTGTGCTTTCCAGTGGTAAATGTAGTTTGCAAGAACAACTTTATCTATTTTGTCTCAGTACTCTAAGCTTTTTTAACTCTCATCAGTGCCCTGGCCCAGTCTCAAAGGTTTTAGAAGCATTGCAAAATAAGAAACCTTTCAGGTCCCCATCTAAGGTGAATACAAGTGCTCTAAGTTTTGGTAGTTCTGAGGCAAGAAATTCTGACACCTAATATCCAGGATCTTGTTTCATCATCTTGGTGTGATCAGTACATTAAAAATGAATGCCCAGACAACTGAAAGCCATGCTTCTATCCACAGCTAAGTATGGATGTACGACTACGGTAGTGAACACTTACAAATCTGTCTTCTGGTTTTTCACTCCTTACTCTTCAAAACCAAAGTTCCTCCATTAGTAGAAAGTAAATATATTGCACCAAATTTTGTCCTTTAGACTTTACTCTGCCATGTGATGACTAAATGTTACCCTGATGTTTGACCTCAGTCACAAACCACGTACTGCTTGGTAGTCTAAGAATGTTTAGCCCATGTCTGACCTCATAAATCATTGCTGGAGTGTGGAAGGAGGCGATGCTGTCATCGCTCACGCGTGGTGCGGAGCAGACTGTGCCAGGGCGTTGCTTCGCTGCCACCTCTCGGTGGGAAGAGGAACAATGATGTCAGTGAAAGTACAGCTGGATTTTCTTTGTCTTTCCATCTCCCTGCCTTTTCTATAGTCAGTGAATTTGAAGACCAGCATCAGTCAACCTAAGTTCAGTAAAAGCCTTATCCTTCTTTAATTGAATGATGGAGATGTAGGCACCTCTGGTTTATTTTTGACCGTGTTCCTTTACACCACTGATTTGCTTTTAAAAATCCTTGAGCTTAGTGATGTTTAATTGGATCTCATTTCTGGAGGAAAAACATTTTGGGTGACTTATTATGATAAGTCCACATGATCCAAAAAGTATCATTTTTTTAAAAAGTCTATGTAGTATTTTTTATAGTATCTTTAGCTTAGTCCAAAAAAGCAAGCAAATCTCTTATGAGGCATCAGCAAGCCATGGATGCATACAGCTGAGAGGAAAGCAGGTCATTGCAAGGACGGGGCTATTCTGCTTGTGTAGCATTCACTCTCTGCCCTAGAGTTTCATAAAACACACATCTGATAGTGCATGCTGTTAGTGGAAAGGTTTGTTGAAGAGACTTTTCATGCCTGTTGATTTATTGTATGCTGCGACAAATTTAAGTTAACATGCTGAATGTTTTCACTTGTGCCACAAACAGTACTTACAAACCAGCTGGATAATTGCTTGGTAGGTACTATCTCTGCTAATTAGATTTCCCATTCATTATGGGCTTTATTGATTCTGTTATTTCCCATTGGAATATACTTTAAAAGCAGTTTTTTCAGGATGCATCTTGATCTACTTTTTTCATTACCTTCACTCCTGGTGCTTATCTCTTGCAGTTCATAAAGCATCTGTTTTGATGGGTGCGCTTCTGTTTTCTCCGTTCATCAGAGATATTACATGGCTGTCTTCAATTTCCCCATTTTCTTGTTAGGCACATTAGTATGGTGATTTCATCAACTCTCATATTCAAAGCTTGTCCATACTCTGAAGTTTTTCAGGTCTACCTCTCCATTTCTAAGCATTCTCCTATCACATAATGTTGCTTCATTTCCTCTTGAATATCTTCTTCACAGGAAATAACACCACAATCCTCCCTGTTGCTCAACCCTGTAATAATATGCTGCTTCATTTATCTAGAATTCGAATTCCACTGCTTCATGCAAAACTTTCCCTAATAACATTTTTAATAAACAGATTTGTTCTTTCCCCACAGCTATGACTCTCTAAGGCCACTTCCCAGCACTGACTGATGTAACATCTTCTGTACTTTCCATGATCTGGAATTTCCCTCTCCCTTCTCCCCCATAGTTTGTATAAAATGTTTTTGTTAGTCTCATGTTCTGATGCTGGTGATCTGACCAGATCCTTCCATCTTCTCCGCCACATAATTTGATCTGGTAAACATTACTTCCCACCTCCACTTACCTAGGTATTCTTAGCGCACAATGAAGCACCTTGAATTTGACCTTTTGGAGATGCTCCAGGACCTGTAATTTTGACTACAGTTTCACAGCTGTGCAAAATCCCATGTGGGAACCCTACATTTTATGTTAAAAAAAAATGCTTAAAACCTAAGGACGGGAACAAAATGTAACATTTTTCAGTTTTTCAAACCCCATAGAGAATCACTGATGACAAATTTAACAAGCAATTTTTTGTGTCAGACAATATGACAACTCTTGAGCAAACAGCTGTTGCTCCAGATGGAATATGTATGACAGCCAGTGGGTGCAGGTGCATCACTCTGGAATAAATCAACAGAGTGTTGGCATGTTGGTTTATTCTTGGCTGTTTTGATGGCATTTCTACCAGTTTCTTTGGATGCTCTGCTGTCAATCCTTACGAAACCATTTTTTGGACAATGGTGCATTAATGTGTTGAAATTTAAATAATAAGGAGAGGATTTACAGTGATTATTAATAGATCAGAATTTACGGGGACAGCCTATTATAATTCTATGAGCATATTCACCTTGATTTTTTAAAACATGATTACAAGAGAGGCTCGCTTTTCCTGTACTTAGTCTTAGATATTACTAAATTGTTCAGGAGCTGAGAGAGCATTTTACCTATAGACAGCTTATCTATATCTTCCTTTTCCTGACTGGGAAACTGTGCCTGGTGCGACAATGGCTGAACCGTTACTGAAGAAATAATAAATGCCACGTTAGTCCCTGAATAGGTCAGATGGATTTGACAGAAGATTTTAAATGTGTAATGTTCTACAGCCTATTACCAATACCCTGAATCATCCTATTATCTGTTTTAGTGCCTAAAAGGAAAGAATATCTCTCAGTATCCCTGCACAATAATCTTGAAATAGAAATCCAAAGGTCATCTAGGAAATCCCTCATGTTTCTGACTCAGCTGGTCTAGTTGTCTTCTTTCTGTAGAATATCTTTATATCCTTAAGCCTCTTTTCAAGAGAACAGCAACATGGAGAAATAGTATTTTTTTAAGATAATAGTCCCTTCCCTTGCTTTGATATAACTCTGAAGGGATGCAGAAAAACAATTTATAAAATGTCATAGGGCTGTTCTGGGGGGTTGTTTGGGTTTGGTTTTGGGGTTTTTTGCTGTGTTTTTTTTTATATACATATATTTCCCTTTCTTGGCTGTTTGGTGATAAAATCATAAAAGTTTAATAAATTGCTCACAACTTGTGTTCCCCCCATACTTACTACTATGTTTTTTAAATATATTAGTCATTGTCAGACTAGTATAATCACAGGAGTTAATAATCAGATTTAGTGTTCTTTGGTGAATCAGTACTTACACTGCAGCAATGCAGAATTTGTTATTAATAACTGTAGTGGGAATAAGAATTCATCCTACTGGGTATTTGATAAATGCAGTATTTGCTTAATAACAGAGCTGGTTTAAGTTGCAATACATTTGGTACCTAACCTGTTAGATATTTTAACTTTGTCTGTATTTATCTGTAATTTGAAATTGCTCTGATGCCTATTGATTAGTTTCATCTGAAACACAAGCATCTGTTACAAAATATTGATTTTTGCATCACCTTTTAGCCAAGTAGGTTAATTGAATGGTGCTTGGGGAAATGATTTCAGATGCAGTCTCTGTCCAATATTCGTCTTCAAAGAGCTGATGGCATTGTTTGACATTTAGCCAAGGTATCTGCTAACACTGGAGCGGGAGCGATGAGGCTGTGTAACTGAGGTGGTGACTAAAGTTACATTTTGAAGAAAATTTGTTCATTCTCTATTTAGACAAAGCAAACAAATCAAAGGCCAGATCTGGCTTCCATTAGAGTTAGTGGGAGTTTTGCCATTGTTCTAACAGTTGACTGTTGGACTACTGGTATCTTAGGGAACACTCGGTACCACTGTCCTTGCAGTTTAAGTTAGCACAGAGTACTGAACTGTCATCAAACCCACCCATATTTACAGTGGTGTTTTGTATTGTACATGTAGATGGTACTCAGGTCAAAATAGTTTCTTTTGGTTCCATGTTCTAGTCCAAATTCAAAACCTAGTCTGGGTTTCAGTCAACACTTAGCAGACAGTATGATTATTTACCAAATAACAAGTGTTGCCTCATGAAAATGAGACAGCATTTTTCTAACACTTCACCTTCTCAAATATTGAAGGGGAAAAGAAGGAACATTTTGTTGATTGAGTCCCTCTGAATATTCTAGTTTTACATTTATTTGTAAAACAATCTGGAAGATATAATAATGTGATAAAGCTTTTTTAATAAAAAAACCAACAACACATTTTCTAAAAAGTACAGTGTAAAATGTAGATGACAAACTGTAAAATAATGGATCATTGCTGCAAAGTAATAAAAGTCTCCCACCATCTGCTGATCTGCATATGTCAGGAATGATCAATATTATTGAAGCATTGAAAAGATAATCAGAAAAAGAGGTGCCAAATGATTTCTGTTTCTCCTTTCAGTGGTCTGTGTTTTTATATCTCTTGTCTAAGTGTTCCACTGACATCAGGTTGTCTCACAACTATTTTTCTTCAAATATTTGTGAAGGAACAGGTATATGAGTCTATGTTTTGCTGTGGTAATACCTGTCTTATGTTGTGTCCCTTAGTGGATTCTTTCTTTCAGTTGTCATTATTCAGTTGCAGTTAGTTAGGTGGTTCCAGGCATTCGTACAGCCCGTTGCTCTTCGGGCTTTGGCTTTGCTTTACTCTGCATGCACGGAAACAGACTACTAGATGAGGATGAATCTGTTTCAGTGAAGATTTCTGTTCCTTCTCTGGAGACTAAAGACCTTTGTATAGAATTAATATGCTCCACTGATTTAGTTTGTTCATTTAATTAAGCTTTAAATGAAAGACATATAGATGAAGCTTATGGAATGGAAGTTAGCAAGCCATTAGGATAAGAGAAACAAGTTGTAAAGTCCACTACAACATTTTTTTCCTGTATAATTTAACAAGTAATTCAATAGATAAAAATAGATGTACTTGCTTTGCCAATGAAATTTGGCCTTTTTCTAATCAATGTGTCATAATCTGTGTAATGAAGATTAAAACAGATTCCATTTTATATCCCTGAAACATTTTAGTTGTTTATACTTTTGGTGAGAACCTAATTAATCTACTTTAGAGTTTAGTTTTATCACTACCCTTTGCTGTCCATGTTCCCAAAGTGAAAACAGTGAGCTTGATTCTTTCCTCCCATAAAGAAAATTTACCACAATCCAACTTCATTGCCTTTACAAAATAATTCCTGACTAGTCTGATGTGAGGTTAAAATTATCAGGTCAGTGTGTTCAACAGTTAGGAGAGACCGCCCTAGATTTCAGTCGCTCTTTTATATACTGAATTTTTCCTCAAAATGCAATCTGGATATGTAAAGATAGGTTATATAAAGGGAAAACTGGATGCGAGGAAGACATTTTTCTTTCCAGGCTTTAGTGAAAACTGAGCAGTACTAGATGGAGACAGAAAAAAAGACCAGCCAGACTACTGCAGCTACAATGCTTGCAGCTCCAGTGAGAAATTATTTGGGAGCATGCTGGCTCAGCTGCACACAAGTTAAAGAAAACCATGGTCATGTGCTACAAGTGATGCTTGTGAAATCCTTCCCAGATGATGTATACGATGCAAGGCATTGGACAGGTATTTCATGCTCCAGATATCTTGATAATAGGTCCTTTCAATATTTTTGTTTTGTTTATACAGGACACAACTGGAAGCTAATACTACACTGCTGAGCGATACAACATCCTGCTGAAGCCATGATTAAAATTTCAGTCTCAAATTTTGAAATAAAAGGACAAGTGGAATCTTCACAAGTCTTAAAGGTGAGACTATAGGCTCCCTCCCTGTAGTATATAAATATGGCTGTGTGCATATGTACACACTTTGGCTATCAACTTGCTACATTTATAATACAAATATGCTTACCTAGGTTTTACTTACATATGGCCAGGTTTTAATAAAATATGAAATACTGTTTCATTACCTAATGAAATGGATCGGCTTTAAAAATTTCTTTAACTAGCAACTGTGGTGATGCTTTGAACTGACCTGTTCTGAAAATTTATCCCTGCTTGAGAGTGCTTTGACTTGGATTAAAATAGAACAGTTATTTGTGCTTGATCTCACCATATCCCAGTGGGTCAGTGGAACAGTTACCACTTCAATATATGGCAGGTCCTGGTTTTCTTTGAAAAACAAGAGGGGTATTTGTCAGGATAAGATTCATTACATTCCTCCTGTTCTGGTATGACAGGAATTTGAGGTGGAGTGGTGCATAGTCCAGAGTCCCCATGGGATTGTAACAAACAGAGGTTCTGCCTGGGTCTATCCAGAGTCATATGCCTTTTATGTTGGGAATGAACTGGCCAAGCCAGGCCGTTTGAAGTCCACGGTAGTTTAATAAACCCAAACTCCAGCTTTAGCAGTATTTTTGTATGCAGCATATAGGGCAAAGTGTGAAAGTGCTGAGCATCTGAGTCTCCCAGTTCCCATTAAAATGGATGGATCAAATCTTTTGAGTTCTTATTCAGCCTTGGCTCGGGCAAAACCCTCAAACACTGAGTCATGATCCAACTTTATATTAACTAGCACCTGTCTGGATGTGGCTAGTGTCAGTTGCTTCCCTTGTTTTAGGAGACAATTCTTTAAACTTCTACACATCTGGGTAACATTACTACACATTTTGGAAGCTTCAACAAAAACTGAGAATACTGTGTTTCACAAGAACCATTCACTATTCAAAAAGATTCATGGTCTTAGAGAATGGTGTGTATGACCTATCTGACTGCATGAGAGGCTTTAAAGATACTGTTTTACCAGCCTGAAAGCTGAAGTGTTGTGTGAATCACTGACCTTGAGGGAATTCTTCTGGCAAATGTCACAATACCTGCTAAATCTTTGAACTGTTAATTGGACATAGCTAACAAGGATGCTGTATGTGGCATGTGATCAATGAAGGCTGATAAACATAATAATAAGATAGGGAACCTATCAGTTTCATTTTAATCACTGGCATAGGCCCTGGATCATGTCTTTGGTCTCTATTTGTAGATTAGCTACTGAAATTTGCAAGAGCCTTGCCTTCTCCTGCCTGCTGGACTTGCCCTTCAGTGTTGTGTACAACATTGCAGTGAGATTTTGAACCTGCAGAGTTCAAGTGTGTTATGATTTCAGTAACGTTACATATATTCTGAATCAATAATAAAAAAGCATAGTCGTTTGTTGGGTTCTTTTAATAGAGGATATTGTATTCGCAATCTGTCAGTGTTAAATATGTAACCTTAAAGGAGAGTACATTATAAACCCTTGAAAATTGCAAATGCATTAATCTAAATTAAGTCCAGCAAGATTATTTGCAAAACTAAGGACTATTCATTTTATCAAGGGTAATCAGGACCTACAGACCTCATTTTACTCTGTTACTGACGTCATCACAGAACTGTCACAGTTTTCTGTGACACGGTACAAGGTTAGTTTGAGAGGTGGCCTAGCAATATGCAGTCTGGCTTCATTTTTACATAGATACTAATGCAAGTGTACGTAATTGTCATGTGAGAATTCTGTGGGAAAACTGTGAACTATTTTCCTCTTGTTGGAGACTGAATTCTACTTTCATTCTGTGCTCACTATTTGCCCAGTATCAAAATAATTGACAATAAATATCTATGCATTTTGTTAGTGACTCAGAAATCATCCAGCGCTTTGCTATCAATTTTAACTTAAATTGATCAGCTGATGAAAAGAAGAAAATCTGGCCTAACCCAGATGGCTGAGTGCATTTTTGAAAGCTTAATACTTTTTTACTTACCTTAGTTATGATATTGTGAGTAAATCTGACTGAAGTTATAAAGCAGTGACTTCTAAGAATTACTTCCTCTCTCCATACAGATATGGAGATATGTCGTCTTATTTCCCATTTAATTGGGATTACAGTTTTAATTTACTCTTCTTAGTATTGGTGATTTGGAAAGATTTCCAGCAAGTAATAATTTTAAAGGTTAGCATTATTGGTTATAGAATCAAAAATACCCCATATATCTACGTTCAGCTCACAGCTGTAGTAGCTGATCACAGCTATTTCAGCAAAGCTACACTTTTTACCTCTGATTTGTTCTGTAAGATCTAAACTAACTCAAAATTTTCCCTCCATATGGTAAGTGGGTGTAGCAGAGCTGCATATTCTGGGAACCATCTTCAGATGTAAAGGTATTTTGATGAGTCATCTTGATGTAAATGGCTTGAACTCTGCATGGGAGTTCAGTGTCATCGCTGCTGAGGCATTCTGGCATTTCTGTCTTATGTGTTCCTTCTGGAATATAAAGAATTGGGGAGTGTGGGGAAGTTGGCTTGAGGTATTGGAGATAAAGGCTGAGAAATGATTAGGAATATCTGGGCTTTTGAAAAGAAATTAGGAGTTGCACTTGGTTGTTACTTGAACTAAATCCAAATGCATATTTAGGGAATATTTGGACAATATACAGCACGGCTATGATTTGTTCTACACAAAGTGGAAATTCTCTCTGCTCATACTACTCTTTAAGAATTGGAGACCCAAATTAAGGCTTGTTCAAGGGAAAGCAACTGAAGGAGGAATCTTGCAGAAAATCTTTGATATGTTTCCTTTGCTTCCTCTGCAAATTATACTTTCTAAGTAAAGAAAATATATTTTTAGGGAGTCAGGTTTAGGTTCATGTTCTGGAAGTCTAGTTTTGCTCAATCAGCAAACATGCCAGCAAAATGCTACCCAGATTCCTAGTGCCTGGGTTGGGTGAAGAAGTGAGAGACGGTGAGCAGAGAGTTTCGTTATTCCACTAGCGTCATTTGGAATGGTGTTTGGAGTTGTGCACTTAAACAAACTGCTTCATATAAAAACTACTTAACTGTTTCTAAGTATGATAATTCTAGAATCATGGATTAGCAGAATCTAAAATTTTACAGAAATCACTTAGTGGAAGAAGAATTGTTCACTACCAAGGCTCTTTACCTCCATGATTCTTGTCTCTTTTGAAGAACTAATACATTTGTGAAGAATAACTTGTCCTTGAAGAACTATGTTGAGTCTACCCTGTTGTGTTTATCCAAGAACCTACCAATTCTGTTCTTTAGTATAATTTCTACCAATTTATGTAGGACAGATATCAGATTTACAGGCCCACCTTAGAGCTTTTTTAGAAAGTTGGCCACAAATTTGCCACCTTGCATCCCTTGAGGACAGAGCCTATTGTGAATTACAGATTACACACCACGGTTAGTATGTCCTTTAGGAGCACATAACCTGGCGTATAACTTGTCACTATTTGTTTTATGGATTTGTTCTAACGCCTTTTGTACTGACATTCCACTTCATGACAGCTCCTGCATTTCATTCCCTTTTAAGAAAGGCTCTAATATAAGATACTTTGTAAACTCCTTCGTGGTGATCAAAGACATGAAGAGTTTGTTTAGCTTTCTACTACAGCTGTGTCTTCTTTTGGTGCACACTGATCACTTGTTGGCCTTACAGATTTTCTGGCAAGATTTCTTGCTCTTGGTGTGTTTGAAAAAGGATTTCATTCATAGTGTTTCTGCGTTAGTAAAATATTTCTCAGAACTATTTTTGATTTGCCTTACATCCTTTTTAGATCTTACTATCCAAACTTTATGGCACTTTTTTTTCTCCATTTGGAAAAAAACTTCATTTTTTTGGAGGATGTCTCTGTATTTCTAATTCTCTACATAGGTTTGTATTAAGCACCCTAGACTTTTTTTAGTCTTTTGTAAAGCATGTCTGCATTTGTTCCGAGTATCCCATATTTCTAATGCCTTTAAGCAGTTTCCACACCACCTGCAAATATTTTACATTTCTTGCTGCTCTTATTTTTTTTAATCAAATACTGAGGTGGTGGATTTTTTTTTTAATCTGTTTTTCCAAGAAGTTTAGACCTGAATACATTTTGGCCACTGTTGTGAGCCACTGAGGGCCTCTTTGACATAATATTTTGAACCAGGACTTTCATACTGTTTGGTGTTAAGGAAGACTTTTTCTTCCTGTTGTTTTCCCCAATTAGCTGATCCCAACAAGAAGTTATTACTCTAAAATATCCAAAATTTTGTGTCATCTTCAGAAGTAGCTGAGAATGAATTTCACACCCACGTTTTCAATTCACCTTCCATTTGACACGTTACTTCACTGAGTGACTGGTGCTGAGGCAAGCAGGCAATAGACACAGAGAATCTTCAAACTATCCACCTTCCTAATTTCCAGCGCAGTTTACAGTTCTGCAATTGTCTCTCTTTGTGACCTTGAACAAATCTTATCTAATTTCAGTGCCTTGCTTTTTTACGTGGAAATTGATGATAGCTCTTTTTCGCATGAGGGAGGTTTTGTGAAGTATTTTTATCAATTTGAGGCAAATAGATAATATGGTGAAGTAGTGACACTTGAGATTTCAAAGGGATGTTTGAACTTTTGTATTAAGCAGTCTTCACGGAGCGGTTGTTAACTCAGCAGGACATGCTGTTTCACGGTGATACAGCTCCTCCACAGCAATGACAAACGAGCACACAGCTGACATGGCTGGATGTGATCCAGTGTCCCAAAGGGCACAGCCTCAGATGCCCCGACCCAAACTCAGTCCTCTCCCAGCAGCCCTGTCACAGGTGCACCTTTCCATTCCCGGAGTGTTTATCACCTACTTTTGTGATTTCTTCCCAGTCAGCTCTACATCTGTAATCTTTAGTAATTAATTGCAGCCCTTGATTCTCGTCAGGTCTTTTCCTGTTAATCACTGCACGGTGAAGATTTAACTGGACAGCTTTACAGCTCAGCTCGTTCCAGGAAAACAGCAAGCTTCCTTCGTGCCCTTTAGGGATCTAAAATATATGTAAAATCAGGGCACAGTGCTTATGCACTGACCTGTTTACATCCACGGTGTTCCAGACACAGCATGCGGTACCTGCTGTGTTACCTGGGACAGCAAGTGGCACTTGTTCTGTCAGCTAAAGCCGTGTGTGATTTTCCCCTGGGTATTGGCCTGTCTTTATCCTCGTTTGCATTCACAAATTAACATATAGATGACTTAAATACCATATTGTAGCAAAGCATGTAAAACTTCTCAAACATTTTCACAGCTCTGGAAGATGTTGAAGAACCCAAAATCGTATTTTTTTATTCATAAAAACATCGATTAATCATTTCATACAGCTGGAAGGCACTGCAGAGAGGCCATCTGATGACCTTGTACTTCTCCCCAGACAAGGTCAATGCTGCCCCACACTAATTACTGTTACAAAAAGCGCGCAGGAGATCACCGCACTAATTATAACTGAACACCACAGCAGAGCCACTCAGGCCTGTTGGCCCCTGGCTGTTCTGTGCCTGAGCTCCTGTCAGACCTTCCCAGTGGTGGAACAACTGCTGTGTCACAAGCAGGAGGAAGAAAGGCAAGCACTGCTCCTCAGCCAGGAAACTAGTCTAGTGACCCTGAACCGATTTAAATCAGTTCCTTGAGGCCCGTTTTCACCCGCCGGCCCTCCCTGCAGCGGGCGGCGGGGCGCGGCGGAAGGTTTTTCGTGGTGCGACGCCCGCGGCGGGAAGCGACGGAACCGAGCGCGGTGCACATCCGGCGCCCGCCTGCTGCGCCGCTCGCGCGCCGCTCCTCGCCTCCTCATGGCCGCCTCTGTGGTGAGTCCGCGGCCCGCCAACGCGGCGGGTGGCGGGAGGAGAAACCTCGGGCCGGGCCGGGTCGGTGAGGGCTTGGGCTGGGGCCGCGGCTCTGAGGCGGCGGGGCGCGGAGCCGCCCGCGGGGATGCGCGGTCTCGTCGAGGCGCGGCGCGGCGGTACGCGCGGGTTCTCGGCCGCGGGGCAGGGCTGTCGCGTTGGAAAGGACGAGCCTGACACCGCGGGGAGGGCCGCCAGGACGGGCCCCGGCACCGGGGGCGGGCGGGAAGCGTCGCGGTGCAGGTCTGGGGGGTGGCTGCTCCCGAGCAGGGCCCCCGCCGCTCCCGGGGCAGCGCTGGTTCCTGAGTGTCTTCGGCGGGTGCCTCCCCCGCGGCCGATCCGCCTTCGCTTGCAGCCCCCGCAGCACCCTTGTGCGGAGGCCGACAGCCAGACGGTGGTTTGGGTGACTGACCGCCGCGTTTTGGAGAGGCCGTGCAGACTGACGGACTTGTTGGAGTTGTCAGAGCCTTCAAGGGTGTTTGGGGTTATTTTGTTTGGTTGTTTTTTAAATTATGGCTTTCCTGTTAAATACTAGGACGAAATATTCCTGAGTGAGGTGGTTAGACACTGGAACAGGAGCCTGGAGAAACTGAAATCTCCATCCTGGAGATAGGACACTGAGCAGTCAGATCTAACTTTGAAGTTAGACCAGGCTCTGCTTTGAGCAGGGATTTGGACCAGATAACCTCCAGAAGTTTCTTCCAACCCAAATTGTTCTCAGAATTTAAAAACTGATTTGGGGTTATGGTTATAAAGAATTTGTCTGGAGTGTCGAAACTGACAAAGCATATTTTCTGTTTAACATGGGTTGCAGGTAGCCTGACAGCTCATTCTCGTCTCCTGGTGTTTTTCTCATGCTCTTCCTCACACCTGTTTTGTCTGTTTGGCAGCTAAATGGCAATGTATTTGGCTGCTGGTTAGAAAGTGTACATGTGCAAGTGTGTACTGATGGAGAGGTAAAAAACATATTTAGAGTAGATGGCTGAGTTTTATTATAACTGTTCCCTTAGTGGGAGGTCTAATACTCTGTTTCTTGGTGCCACATTTTCTCTTGACACTTGCTGGAATGCAGCATCTTTAAGAATACTTTGTCAGATTTGTTTGGAATTAGTGGGTTCAGAAATTGCTGGAGAGGATAGGAAGGTGAAGAGCAGGCTCATGTCATTACACAGGGAGGTCAAAAAAAATAGTATGTAGTAGCATGAGAGTATTTGGTTTTGTGCAGTAAGCAGGGATTATTTGATAGGCCAGGAAGTATTTTGCAGTATGGAGGTTTCTCTGAATAGAAGTGTTTCTTGTAGTGCATACTGGTAGTTCTGGTGTATATTCATTAAAGATTGCCAAGAAAATGTAAGTAGTTAAATTGTGAAGTACTGATTGCACTGCAAATATCGATAATATAATGCTGAAGTAGAATAATGATATTTTCAGAAATACATTGAAGAAATCTTGTTCCTCAACTTTCTTTCAGAACAGCCATCACAGCAACAAATATGAACATGCAAGTATTCAGTGATAATACCACTTGTAGCTAGGTGTAGCCTATTTTTCAACATAAATATTTGCAATTTAAATACAATAAATATATCAGCATTCAAAATGAATCCTAAAACTGTCACCTTGCTAAAAGGTGAGGTGCTATGACAGAGGAGTCACACCTCCTCCAAGTAGGAAAGGAGTTTGGAATCTATTTCAACGTTATTTGACATCATCTTCCAGTGAGGATTGAAGAGACCAACCAAAGCGACCTGCTGGGGAAATTGCGTACATGACTATGTGGCATAAAATTGCCTACCTTAAGTAATTTGGTGTGATTTCTTCTCTCCAGGATTTCAAAACCTACGTGGATCAAGCTTGTAGAGCTGCAGATGAATTTGTCAACATTTATTATGAGACAATGGATAAAAGAAGAAGGGTACGTAGATATTTTGACAATAGTTAGAACTGTCTTGTGCATTTTTGCTTGCTTTTCTAACTAGCCTTACACTTGAAAGTACCTGAAAGTTGGTTACCAAGTATTGTATTGGCTAAGTTGAGAGCTCTGTTCCTCTTGAACTGCCCTGCAGAGGATTTAGTGTTACTGTGCAACATTGTTGTAAAAGGGGCCCTTTTAGAAAGTGCCTTAGATGACTTCATAATAGTTCCGTTTGGATCCAGCTATATTTTAGAGGTACAGGATTTGGTCAGTACAGGCAGATAAGATTTGCTTTATTTGTTTCTGAGGTCAGGATTCAGCTTATTTTTTTACCAGACTTCTTTCATTAGCAGTTATCACTCCTGTTTCTGGGAGTCTTCAGGAGTGCCTGAGGATAAAGAGGGAACTGTTCACTCTGGCTCTGAAAGTCTCCACAGCCCACACTGGTGTGGTGTCATGTAACAGGTATTTTTGCACCAAAAGAGAGTTGTGGAGACTGTTCTTTGGAATTTTAAATGTATTATAATTGTAATTTAATAACTTTTATATGGTAATACCAGCAGTTGCGTGTTAGTTCATAGTCACCTTGCACATAAGTAGGTTAGGCGGAGATATATTGTTAAAAGGAGTTGATGTGTCAGGAGGGCATTTTATCTGTCAAAGTCCCAGAAGAAATCAATAATAGACAACATAAGGATTCAAATAATATTGTTTTGTATATTGTCCATTATATGTATTTACACATTTTCCTCAAATATGTGTTTTCATAATCACTCAGGCTTTAACAAGACTTTATTTGGACAAAGCAACGTTAGTTTGGAATGGTAATGCAGTGTCTGGGCAAGAAGAACTGAATAAATTTTTTGAAATGTTGCCATCTAGTGAATTCCAGGTTAATGTGTTGGACTGCCAGCCTGTGCATGGTAAGTTTGCGTTACAGTTTACTTATTTATTCTTCAGTCTTTTTATAACTGTTGAAAGTGAACTGCAGTTATAATAGTGCTTAATGTTTCTTTTGGAACAAGGTTAGAGAAAATACTGAGGGTTGAAATGTCAAGTTGTGCAGAAATAAAACAGTAATCAAGAAATGCAGCAACTCCACACTTTTTCTTATGTCTGGGTAAATGTTTTAAGGACTTTTTTGTTAAGATCATATTCAGATGTGATGTATTTTCATGTATTGAAAAAGTCTGTCTTGTCAGGTCATGTCCTTGACAATGTCTAAGAATCAAGAGACCTCTACTGTAGCCTCTGATACTGACCTGCAGTATAATGGGCGACAAATCATTAACCTGTGTGTACATTGATTCCTTGACATCTAGAATAGATGTTAAGTTCTTTAGATTTCTGATTAACAACTGTTAAAGGCTTACATAATTGAGAAGTTAATAAATTACTTCTGATGGATATTTTGGGAATAAGTAAGGAAAAAGCCAGTGGTCAAGTGCATTTGCTTCGCTGTGGAAAAGATATAATCTCTAATAGCAGGGAAAAAAGCGTATGTAACATGCTAAACATAAATGTATATATGTATATCTCAAATAATGAGAGCTTATTCTCAGCAAAATTCAGGTACTTGTTATAGTGCTCTAAAATGAACAACATGAGATGAAAATAGAAAAGCCATTGAAAAGCTGTGGTGGTGAGCGAATACGCCATTGTCTGTATAAAAATGATGCAACAAAACTGTGCTTTTCATGAATATGTAACCAATTTTTAGCTTGTAACTGGTATAACCAGTTTTTAATAAAACCTCTATGTCCATTTCCTAATTCTTTACCTGTTAGTCTTTGTTTGAGTTGTTTTCTTTGTACTTTTTCTCCTTGTGAAGAGCAAGCTACTCAAGGCCAGACAACAGTCCTTGTGGTGACAAGTGGGACAGTAAAATTTGATGGTGACAAGCTGCGCTACTTCAATCAGAACTTCTTGCTGACGGCACAGGCTACACCGACCAACACAGTGTGGAAGATCGCCAGTGACTGTTTCCGCTTTCAGGACTGGGCCAGTTAGTGAGGACCGGCTACGGGAAGTGACCTCTCTCATTCGGCACGTTGAAGTTAGCTGTACAGACAGCCCTTCTCCACGGATGGGAAACATTCACTCTTCGTGTTGCGTCTGTCGTTATGGAAAGTCTACACATGTTTCAAGGTTGATCCTGATGATCATGGATTTAGTAGTAAACAATCCTAGAATGTGAGAGGTTGCTAAATGCCAAAGGCAGTGAGCTGTGTTGGAATCATTCCTAAAATGCCTTACAAGCAGCCATGGTGCCACTTCCAGACTTCTTGTATATAATGCTGAATGCTGAATCTCTACTGTTGGAACACAAAATCCTCTTAATGTACAATTCTGACCAAACATAAGTTTTTCAACTTGAACAGATCTGTTTTTACAGTAGCATCTTCCCTGTTTTGAAGAAGATGCTTCTGGCATGTAGATAGAATTCTCAAAGCTGCCTACTTCTTGGGTGTAAGAGGCTAGGAACGATTGACAGTGATTTCTACTGTTTGTGAAAGTTGCAAATATAGCTCCTGAGTGCATTCTCTCAAATAATCCATTGGAAAACTAATGTTACCTTCTTTGATACAAAAGGACTAAATAATCTCATGAGGTTTCCTTTTAACTTGAGCTTCTCAGTCTTTGGTTGTAGTTGATTTACGTTGATTCGTATGTAGGGCATGCTGAATGATTCTGAGCTCCTATGCCAACAACTCGTCACATGCATGTGAAGGACTTCAAACTGATTATTTTTCTTTTGAAGTCTTACAGTGGAAGAAATAGGTCAATTGCATAATTTCTGTTGGTTTTAACTGTTAATTCTGTTGCTATGAAGTTTGGGCTATTATTCCAATATTCAGTCTGCAAGTTTTGAATCCCTGCTGTCTTTTCAGGAAACGTTGTAGTAAAAAAGTGGCACTGAAAGTGTGTATTACTGTGAAGCCTTCAATTTTTCTCCTCAGTACTGTTATTCAGAACAGGTGCTTTGATTATTTTCAACTTAGAAGAACAGCTTTGAACACAAATACAATCTTCTTCTCATGCAGATTTTTACTGTAGTTTTCATATTATTGTTAAATATTACCTTTATTTATTAATTCTGGGGGATTTTGTGTGTCTTGCTTTAAGTTTGCAGTTTGAAGCTTTCAGCTGCTTTAAAATAGTTTTCAAGACTACAGGTTAAGACTGTCCGTCTTAACTTGGGAACTTAAATCTGCATATCAACACATTTGTTTCAAACTGGTATGTTTCTGTTTTAAGCTGAGAAAAAAAATGAAAATTTAGCTGTATACGTGAGAGTACACTTGCTTGTAACTGAAAACATGAGGGGAACTTGTACCTCTAATCTTAACGCTTGTTGCAGTGACAGCAGCAGGCTCAATATGAAAGCAGTTAGGACTGCAGCTTACTTGTTTTTATGACTTAAATCAGGAAAACTGAAGATGAACAATGTCTAACTTGTGGAAAACATCTTAAAACATCTGTAGTTTGTGATATAACCCCACAAACAATGGGATGTTTAGGTGAAATGGGTAGGTTTATTTCCTTTTAAGGCACTCTAGTCTTTACATCTGTAAGTTAGAATTAGTAACCTGTCTCTATTCAGAAGCCATTTTATGTTCTGAACTCTTGTGTAACTATTTTTCAGCCTGAAGAATACGAATTCCTGCAAAACAATGTAAGAAGTCCGGAATTTTTTAAAACTGTAAATGCTGTAAATACATTTTTATTTCTGTATGTAGTGAAGAAAGGATTGCTCTATTTAATTACTGTGTTCATAACAGAATATGAAAGATTCATATATTTGTATTTCTTCTATAAAAAGAAAACTCTAAATTTGCCTCATTGATACAGCATTGTTGAACTGTGACAGCGGCGTGTTTGGGTTTTTTTTAATTTTGTTCTTGATTATAATAAGTAGTGTTACAGATCTGTTTTGCATACCTAAAAAAGGTTTTGACTTTTGAAATGTAACTGTAATGGGTGTAACTGTAGCATTTACTTGGTGAACTTTGAAGGCAGTCACCAGAACACACACTTACATTTGTACCTGATAGGCTTCTCCTGGGAATAAATACTTATTGGATATTTTTATTCGTATTTTGTGTAGTAGTTTTTAAGCTTTTTATAGGCAGATTGGGAGACTTTGAACATATGAGGCAATATTTCAATCAAATATTATTCTTCTCAGTTATTTTCATGGTATTCCAATGCAGGCTGCTTTTAAATCTGACTTCTGTAATTAATATTAAAAAAACCCAACGAAACAAACAAAGCCACTACCACTTGAAACATTACTTAGGAAGCCTACTAACTGGTCTAGCTGAACAAACCCAGTTTAAACTCATACTTGGTAAAATATGTCGTTGGAATTGGACTTGGTGTGCATACAGGTGTTTTTTGAGATAAATTTATTAGAGCCCAATTGCTTCAGCCTCGGTAGAAGTGCCAGTTATGTACTGCCTATTTCAGTTATCCTCGATGAGGGTCACTTAGGGTGATTCCGTGCTGCCATTATTGGCTGTTGCTCTTTATAATTTAACATGCTGTTTTATGAAATATTTTTATGGAGCATACTAAGTGATGATGTAGCTATTAGATTAAATCAGTGATTTTACAACCGAATAATTCATGGCACAAACAAAAAATCTCTTCCACGCTAGCTGGAGAAGTTGGGGATGTTGCAGTTCTGTGCTGCTTGTTAAAGCTTCTGTGCTGAAATAACAGGAGAGAACATGCAAAGGCTTTGTGTTCTGTTCAGTACAAGGCCATCCGGCTGGTTTAGTGTTCCCTGTGGCTGGCTCTGCTGTAATATCCAAAATTTACAGAGGGCATCTATCAAGTGAACATGTTTATGCTCTAAACTGTAAACAGGAGTTCATAGTACCATTTTCTGCTGTTTGATACCAAGTTATTCACGTGCCACCAGTCAGTGAAACAAGGCCAGGTGAAGAGCTAAGCACTTCCACATACTAAATTGTGGCTACCCAAGACTGGATAGATCTTCCCTTCTGTGTATGTTCCCTGTATTGTCTTTATCAGTCACTGCTTTTACGTTGCTTTGTTCTTTTGGTGTACTACAGTTAAACTGACTTAAAATACCTGTGTTGTTTCTTGGAACAGAAAAAAGTGATTTGTTCTGATGGTGTGAATTATTTGTTCTGAGGGTTTTGATATACATACGCTTCCTTATCCTGATTGGAGAAAAGCACATGATAAAGAAATGCTGTTTTATCAGCAAGGTAACTTTCCACACTTGAATATATTTTGTAAGTTTTTGAAATCTCTTGTGAGATTAATTTAAAAAAAAATAAACCCCCCAAACCTACCTGATGTTCTGCTTTTTATTATTGGGAGTTTTCATAGGTTGTTCTTATGATACTAAAAGTGCAAGAAATAATTTGTGGCTTCCTTATCTTTACTACTTGTGTTCTAGGTATGACTTATGTATTCTGATTGTTGCAACATGGTGCTGGGCACTGCAGAACAGCCTAGCTGTGATCTCTTTGTCAGTGCTGCAGTAAAAAAAATGTGTCTGGAATAATAACTCAGCAAATACAGCAAATGCCTCAGCAAGAGCACTGTCAGGAAGTAAATGGTGCTGGACTGGCTAGAGTAACAATCTCAAATTGGCATTTCCTTCTAAAATGCACTGAAGTTTAGACTGCTGCCCAGCAAATACCTGTGTGAAGTCAAGTTTGTGCCAGATCCTTGGATTGTAAATATTTTCACTGAAGACGTATTGTTGTGCCCCTGATGTTTCTCTGCTAAGGAGTGAAACACTCAAATAAGGAACGGTTCATGTGATAACCCTGGTGATTTATTCACTTTATTTTGCTGTTTAAAACATCAAATTAGTAATGAACACTTACACAGTGTAGATAGCAGCTTTTAGTTGCTGACAGTGAAAAGATGAGGATGCTTATGCAAGGTCAACATTTGCATGGAAATAGAGATTGTTCTGGAAACATGCTCTAGAATCAATTAATGCCAAATGTATTGTAAAGTTCTTGCTGTGTTTGAAGGTGTAGATTTTAAGTGAGGCTTTGCAAGTGGTCACTTTTTGTAATTATCCTGAGCAAGGCTCTGACAGCTGATGCAGCGTAAAGGTTTAGGAGAGCTGGGAAAAATAAATCACAGTTCAGGCCAAAACAGAAAATATTTTTGCATGTATGTTGGAAGTGACTCCAGAAATTGCTTTTTCAGTATTCCCCCTGGGCTGGAGAAAAGAACAGCAAAGTCTTTCTAAACAAGCTTTTCTTTTCCGATCCTAACTGAAAAGAAGTGGGTCATTGATAGCTGAGCTTATTCCTTCAGAAGGCTGGGTTTAATAATATAAATAAATCTATCTTGTTATCTTTTACGTCCAGTGATTTAATGGACCATGGAGACTAAGTGGCCATTTTGCCCTGCATCAGTAATACAGGTGCCTTAGAATACACGATTGATGGAAAAAAGTGTGTTGACTCTCAGTGGCTAATTTTTGTTTTACAATCTAATTCAGTTCAGTCCCAGTGGGTCTGCAGCTTCATGGGTTTTCCAACCAGTACAAGATGTATTGGACTTATTAAAACAAAAACAAATGAATGTTGCTGCTGGGTTTAACAGTTATTTATCAAGGTCTCTCTATGTCACAATATGAATTCCTCTTAGGTGTAAAGTACTTTGGTGCCTGTGTTCGTGCCAACAGAGTAAGAATGAACTCAGTGTGAACTTGCATTACCAGAGCGCCTCGTGTGGGTGTTGTTTTCGTTAGAGAGTCTTCAGGAAACTGAGGGCTTCGTTCAAGTGGCTAGTTCTGTTGTCAATTAGAGTCCCAAAGAACTCCATCCCATGGTACACTTCCCTCCTTAAGTTGTGATTTAACAGAATTTAAAATGTTATATATAATGGACTATAACAAAAAATGGTATTGTGTGTTTATGGGGAAAAGATAAAGTGTGAAACAGTGCACTGAAAAATATTTTGTATCTTTACAGTTACAGGTTCTCCATCATCCTGATAGTAATAACACAATTAAAAAGAGGTTCTATGATTGTAAATGGAATTACAATTTGTGTAGTGGTCTTCCACTGGTTATTATTTCCTGATGATTGGTCAGTTGTGAGACAGGTATAGGGAATTAAAAACACCTTTTATTTTCTTGCAGACTTACTGCACCCAAAAATTACAATGAGCTGTAAATACAGGCACTGCTCCAGTGTTTCACCACCATCATTGTAAAAAATTTCTTCCTCTAGTCTGAATCTACCTTCTTTTGGTTTAAAACCATCACCCCTTGTCCCATTGCAACAGGACCTGTTAAAAAGCTTGTCCCCATCTTTCTTACAGCCCTGCAAGGCTGCTGTAACATCTCCCTGGAGCCTTCTGCAGGCTGAACACCACCAGCTCTCTCAGCCTGTCTCATAGGAGAGGAGTTCCATCCCTCTGACTGTTTTTGTCATATATCTTGCTCCAGTGTAAGCTCCAGTGAGTACATGATGGTATTACCTTATTTAAACACCGGCTGAACTGCAGCTGGAAGAACAGATGGACTGATGTAAATCACAGATTACTGCAGTTCACCGAGACCTTGAGATTCTTTCAGGTGTTGAAAAGTACAGATAGAACAGCAGATAATTGGAATTAGATGCTTTGTTAGTTACTTGGCAGGAGGTCTTGTGCTTTCCTTATTTGTGGACTGTGTAATGAAGGGTAAACTTTTTCACAAAGGCAGCACTTTTTTTTAGGTAGGACTAATTGCAGTTGTTGCACGTACTTTGCATTTCAGGGAGGGAAGAGAGATGGCCACAACCATCTTTCAGATTTGTCTGTAGGATGCAGCAGTGGAAAGCAGTTAGTAACCAGCTGATATTCAGTAAAACGTGTTAAGCGCACATTGTAGTGCATGGAAGCTTTAGTGTGTTCAAGTCTCATACTCAGAAAACCCAAGTTCTTCTCTAATCTAGCCGAGTTCAGCCGTTAGCGCTGTAGTTCTGAGTAATTTCTAAGCTATGAGTCTGTAATGCCTCTTGGAGGCTGGAGTCCTGCTGGCGGGCTGTGGTCAGGCAGAAAAAGAAAAGTTTGTTGGTTTCTCCGACACCCTTTTTTCACACAATGCTATTACATTTTCTTTGCCAGGCTAAAGATTTCACATACATCTACTGATAACAGTGCTGGCGTATAGCACCATTGCATCTTGAGATTGTTTCTGGAGCTTGAATTTTTTCTGTCACATACTTTTCAATTATTAAAATGTCTGGGTATTCAGAGATACTGTTTGATATCTAATGATACCTTGTGATTTGGTCTGTGGAAATTGCAGTAGTTTTGTACAGTGACAAAGTTGACTTGATAACTGACAGTCCTCTCAAGGATTCTTTTTTTAACTCATCACTTGAGGTATCCAGTTTACAATGATTCCCCTCAATGTTATAGTAGATACCAAGATGCAGTAGTTGCATAAGAACTTATGACCATTTTGCTGTTGGAAGGAATATGCATGAGTGTTATATAGGAAATGTAAGTCTATAGCATAAAAATCTCTCCTCCTTTGAATTAATGTAAAATTAGTGTTATTTTTCCTGCAATGTAGTTTGGATAAAATCCAAATAGCCATTTGTGTTGTGTAGTGAAGCATTCCTGGGGAAGGTACTTGCTCCTTGGAATTGTTCATTTATCTGGAAAAACCCCACCCCAAACCCAAACCAGGAAATTCTAAACTATTAACATGGCTAGAACATCTGAAACAACCTTTGCCTGCCTCGGTATTTTTGTAGAAGGTGTATGGTCTATGATATTTTAATCTTAAAGTTTAACTTGTACAAAGATATTCTTGGAATTACCCATCTGTGTGTGCGGAAGGATGTTACCGGCTTTTAAAATTACTTTGCATCAGCAAAGACACAGTCCCAAGAGGAGGTGCTGATGCTTTCCTCATGGGAACAACTTCAGTTTCTGCCCTCTTTATGTCTTGATAAACGCTTCCCCATAAGCTAAACCAACCTGGCTGTAACAGAAGGGGACCTGACCCGGCCAGTCCATCGTACCTGGTGTCACTATCCACACTCCGGAGGGATGGCAGGGCGCTGCAATAACGGAGCTGCTTGAAATTCTGTGACAGGCTGCCTGCAGTGACAGCATTGTGGCCACATACTAAGGTGGAATACAGCCTGATTTTGAAGAAGATGCGAAACTAAGATCAAAAGACAATTGATGAGAGAGGTCTGTACGTACGTAATGCAGGTATTTATTATAGAAAAGCGGCACGAATCAAGCCGGAGAGTGAAAGAACAGCCCTCGCTGCAAGAGGAGCTTCCAGCGCTGCACAAGCGAACGCACTCGGCGATCCGTGAATCATCCCCCGCTGCTGTCACCGGGGCTCGGCAGAACCCCCTCCGCCTGTCAGCCGGGCCCAGCGCGTCCTCCTCCAGCGAGCCGAGCCGAGCCGTGCCAAACCGGACCGAGCCGAGCCAAGCCGCGGGTGGGAGGGCGGCAGAAGCGGAGCCATCGCACGGACGCCCTGGAAACCCGCCCGGACTCTTCCTCGCGGTCCTGCTGCCCTCGGGGCCGGTGCTCACAGCAGCCGCTGTCCCTCGGCGGGGCCGCCCTCCTCCGCCGCCTGTCCCGGGCCCCCCCCGCCGCCGCGGCCCCAGTCGCGCTCGATGTAGAGGTGGTAGGGGTCGTGCTTGGACTCCAGCTTCCGCGAGCGGGTGTAGGCCAGGATGAGCCCCCCGGCCAGGCAGCCGTAGAAGATCATGATCAGCAGGATGTACAGCGAGCCGTCGCCCCCCGGCCCGGACCCGGACCCGAACCCGGATCCCTGCGCTGTCGGCGCGGCCGCGCTGGAGTTGCCGGTGCCGCGGCGCAGCTCCCGCAGCAGCGCCCCGAGCAGCTCTTGCAGCCGCCGCTGCTCGCTGCAGTTCATGGCGCGGCCCCGCCGCCGCTCCCCCGGCCCCGGG
Organism: Syrrhaptes paradoxus; assembly: GCA_013400615.1. Taxonomy (NCBI): domain Eukaryota; kingdom Metazoa; phylum Chordata; class Aves; order Pterocliformes; family Pteroclidae; genus Syrrhaptes; species Syrrhaptes paradoxus. The sequence goes on from VZTO01006372.1 coordinate 28,387, forward strand.
GCGATGGGGAGGCGGTGTTCGCCCCCTGCACACCGCGGGCGGGGGCGCGGCTCTGCCCAGGGGCGGTGGGACCGGCCGGGTGCGGCTGGGAGGGTGCGCCCGGGCATGGAGCTGCTGGGAAATGGGCTTCGAGCTCCAGTCCGGGGTTAGCGCTGGGTCGAGCATCGGGGAGCTGATAAGATAACCGGAGATAACCTAGCTGTGTCCGTGCTGGCAGTGGAGAGCTTTGGAACGGTGTGATTAGGGAAGTACTGAATTGTTTACTGAACTCTTATGCCTGGAGTTCAGATAAAATGGCTTATGAAAGAAATCCAAGGATTGAGCCCTCTTCTTGAGAGGTGTCGACTGCAGCTTTGTTGCCTGGTGACTTAGGGCTGTGCCTTCCTCTCATCGGCATACTCTGCGTGATATCCCATCTGTGTCCTACCGCTTTCCAAATAGGGAGGAAAGAGCCTGGGGTTGGATAAGGCTCATTCCGCTTCCTCATTCAAAGGCATACTCCCACGCTAGAAGGGATAAAATAATCTAATCATGTTTGAAAGGTGCAGCTGGAAAAAAAAAAAGCAGTCATGTAAAACCCAGCTGAGCAGTGTGCACGCCCGTGTCCCTGGGAGCAGGTCCTGTGCAGGTGAGACTGCTGAGGGCCAGCTGGGTTCCCTCTCTGAAGGGAAGAGGGAGAGAACCAAGAAAAATCTCCACTCAGAGAACAGTGCAAACTGGGATCCCTTACAGGCTCCCTGAAGTACAGAAGCAAAATCTTTCAGTACAGTAAATGCCTGGGAAAATTCAAATCCACCAAAATAAATCCAGGAAGGAGCTGGTTCCAGTTGTCCTTGCTTTGGCAGCTCACCAGTGCTGTTGCAGGGCTCTTTGTGGCAAAGCTCACGGGTGTCTGTGCCCAGCAGTCTGGCTCTAGAGCTGCACAGGATCTGCTGTCCATGAGCGCAGCTATGAGAGAGCTGTCGCCCAAAACCAAAACCAGAGCAGATAAATACCGCCGGCCCTGGGCAGGCTCAGGGAGCAGGGCTGCTGTTGAGTGGCACGTAACAGGGAAAAGCAAGGAAGTGTTGTGAGGAAGGGTGGTGGGGCACGGGAGCCTGAGCAGCAGCAGCTGTGATGGTCAGAGACCCAGAGGCAGAATCAATTGGAGTAATTAAAACAATTGGTAATCAGCTGAAGAGGTTGTGTTCCTTGAGCAGAAAGGCCTGGAGGAGACTGAGCATTAGCAGGCTGTTTTCTGGGCTGTTCCCAGGGTGTCTGTGCTGGAGAGGGACTGAGGCTGCAGCAGGCAGGCAAGTTAGCTTAAGATTTTTTTTTTCCCAATACTCTGTCTCTGTAGCTAGGGTGTTTTTTTTTTAACTCTATGAATGTTCTGAGTGGCTTATAATTTTCTTGCTCCCAGGTTGTTTATCTGCTAACTTTTTAAATTCAGTTCTGATCATGCTTGGAGGTGAATGTGGCAGTTGTGTGTGTGTGTTACAGATTCAAAATCTCTCCAGCATTTACAGTCATTTTTACATTGTGCAGTGTCTTTGGCCGTTTCCAGGAGGTGGCTAGGGCTGATCAGTGTGTTCTGCCCCATTTTCTTCTCCTTGCCTTTAAGGAAGAGGATTTTAACAGCAGATTACAGCAAGTGCCCATCCGTAAGGGCAGCTGGAAAGGCAAGTTGGTGTGGTGTTGACTTGGGCTGTTCTGTGTGAACGGCATCAGGCAAGAGTGCAGCCCTGCTGGGCTGGGTTTTGAAAGAACAGGAGCTGGTTTGCCCATGATGTTTCTCTTTCAGTCTTTAAGTTGCTCTAGAAGAACCACTAGTAAAATGGGATGTTTCTGCAATGATATATTCTCTCCTCCCCACCCCGGTTGTAATTCGTTATTTCATGTTTATCTATCAGCAAAATATAACTGGGAAACCCTCTGGTTTAAAGATAATGATGATCTCTGCTCCCCAGCATCAGGGGGATTTACAAGCCATAGGGTACGAGCGAGGGATTGCTGCCTGGTCAGTAAAAGGTGTTTCTGTTGTGTGCATGGGTGGGGTTTTTTCCTCTCATGAGTCTTTTTACAAAATAACATTTCTTACAAGCAAAGTTTTGGCTCCGATATGTTTCAGGCATCTTGCTTTTTCATTATCTACAGGTGACCTAATGAAAGCGTATCGGTGGCTAGACAATGGAAATAAAATAGAAAATACAATAGGTCATAGCTTTTACTACCGTTAGAGGGGCCGAATATCCATTTAGAGTCTCAAGAGAGCCAAAAACGACAGTCTGATAGATTTTTTTTCTCCACGCAGTGCCAGGTTTTAATTTGCTTTCTTCCAGCATGTTTTTGTTGGCGTGAACGATTTTCTTGGCATTTTCCTCTGAAAGTAAGGACTCTGCTTGCCAGTAAATGCTGAGAGTGGGCTGTACGTAGATTAAAACTGAGTCAGACTCACTTGTTAGAAATTCAGCTTGGGTTGTGGTGGAGCATTTGCAGAGCTCCTCAAGAAGTCGCTGTCCCCACCTGTGCATTTCCACCCCTCACACCGATACCATCATTGTGCTACACAAGTGTTCAGAGATACAGGGTTTAAAAATAAGAAAGAAAAAAAAGTCCCAAGGTGAGAGTTACACTGTTCTGTAAGGACCGCAGTGAAGTTTCAGGCTTTGGGAGGTGATTACCCGAAGCTGTACGGGGCAGATGGGGTGGGTGTTGTATTTTGAACAGAGGGACAGAGCGGCCCTGGCTAATGACCCTGATTAAATTTGATAAAACCGGGCTGTTTGGGAGAGGTTGGGTTTGCTTGGACCTGAAAGACAGAGTGAAGTCCAGCAGGCAGGTGTGGAGAACAGGGATCCATTCTTCGTGTTCACTCCCCAGGGGAGCACCGTAAGGAAGAAGCTGATCTGTGTCCAACAGGAAGGCTTAGGTTGGATACCACGTCGTCAAAAACAAGGAAAAACCCAGCAACACCTCCCGGGGCTGGTGCCTTTGTGAAGTGCTGGAACAGTATGTGGACTTGCTACCCCCAAGTTTTATTCATAAATAGGCTCCACAGAGGCTGTGAGAAGTAGTCCAAGATTGTTTCAAATCAAGAAGTGCTAAATTACTTCCTTTTTTGGGGTTTTTAAAAAATAAAACTTCTAGGACATCTTTTTGCTTTAGCATTTTAATGATATGAGGTCATGTCTCAGAGTGATAGGTGTTCGTGCTCTGGGTCTGGATTTTCAGAAATGTTCAAGTGTTTCAAAATGGGACAACAAGGGGAAAATGCAAGGTCGTTTTTTCCCCCCCTCCCCACTTTAAACACATGGGTGAGGACTCTGAGGATTAGACAGTGCCCAGAGCTCTAATTTAATTAGCATTGTCTAATTTAATTGGCATTGGTCTAATGTCAACACACTTCCAACTAAAGACAGTTTTGGACAAATTGCCTGTGATAATCGGCTTCATTAAAACACTTTGTTAATATAGAAGGGATCTGATTTTCTTCAAAACATCTCTCCCCCATGAAGGTGTAGCGAGATTCTAGATATTGCAGCTCCCTGTAGCAAAGCAGTAGTGCGAACACCACCCCATTTCTGTCAGAGCTCATTCAAATTAGATTATGTGAAAATGATAAGCCAACAACAAATATGTATTTAGTATAGTCAGCCCTCTTCCTCCATGGCTGATGTAATCTTGTTTAAAAAAAACCATAATCAATTACTTCGGAGCAGCACAGAGTGACTGGAAATGTGTTCTGTTTGTTAATCCGGGTAAGTTCCCACTGCCGGAGAATACCCGAGTTTTACTCAGAGCGTCACTCGGAACTCCCTGTAAGCAGGGACGGCAAGTTTCACTGATTGCAGTTTGTAAATCATGCAAAAGAAGCACAAGATCTGCTGGTTTTAAGCTTCTGATGTTTCCATTTTAGCCTCTAAAAGGGAACTGGATTTAGTCTCATGTAAATAGAGCTTAGCCATGAGGCAGGCCCAGTAAAAAAGCTCAACAAAAAAACCCCTCACCAAAACCAGACATGAGGAGAATTGATTTCTTGTGCTGCATGTACTGCAGAACATGACAATTTGTCATTGAATACAGTGTCGTTATTTGAAACTCTCGTTCTGGGATCAGTAGATTGGGGTTTGGTTTGGGTTTTTGTTTTGATTTGGTTTTGACTGAAAATTCGTGACTTGCGTTCCCAGCTCGTGTCCTGTTCCTTATATAGGCAGAAAGTGTTTGATGGAACTGGCGAGCAGCTCTGCATCACACTGTGCTCAGTTCTCTGATGTTGTAACGGGTACTGAAACCGCCCTGGGCTGCTGGAACGCCACCTTGCCTGTGCTGAAGGGAATAGCTCGTTACTTGCTCTGTTTATAGTTTGGGGTTTGTTTTTTTTACTTGCAAGCCATTGAACGACATGTTGCTGTTACATTATGTACAGGATATCTTCACTGATTCCGAGGCTCTAAAGACTTCCAGTGGCAGAGATCTTCAGCACCTGGTTCGGTATTTAGTAAGGAGGTGGATTAAAGTTGTGTTTCCTTTAAAATGTCCAGCTGTAAACGGCACTCTGTAACCTTACTCTGTTCCTCCTCCTCTGCTGGTGACAGCTCGTTTGTGCCTTTGTTGGGGTAACACCGTGTGTAGTTGGAGGTTCATTTCTTCTCTGCGCCAGTCCTCTTCAGGCCAGCTAAACCCAACTGGGATCTTCCCTCGTTGATCCCGTTTTCTAGTCCCACTGTTCCATGGGCTCCCTCCAGGGCTTTTCAGTAGAGGGCCTGATAGAACCTTGTGTCAGACACACCTGCCCTGGATTTGTTTCTCTTTGACCTTGCTTCTCTGATTCAAGAGGATAATTTAAAATTCTGAATCTGCTTTTTGAAGAACTTGCAGCTACTTTGAGCTTGGTGGAGCCTTCACGTTTAGTAACTGACCTGCTCCCTCTCACGCTTCACTCCCCTATTTTATGTCCTTTCAGCCAAGCACAGGGCATCTGCCACTATCCCACAGCCCTTCTGAAACCATATATATACTATCACTTCATCTGCTTCCTAGCCCCTTATTTTTAATGTTCTTGCTCATCCTCTGTTCTTTACTTCTCCACACCCTCTGTCACAAAAGGACTTAGAATTCATTAAAAATAACAATAAAGTTCTTGCCAAACTGTGAGTATTCTATTTGCAAATAATCCCCATCGCTGAAGGCAGCCAGATGTAATCCTGAAATGCTTGAAAGGCTGATGTGTATCACATTGTCCCTTGCAGCACATCCACATTTAGTTCATTTCTTAAAAGCATGTACTTGCTGCTGGTTTTTGAGAAGTTCCTCTGAGGTGTGCTCAGCTGCAGAAAGAACGTGAGGCACTGAACAGTAACTACACACAACTGATGCAATATGTAAAGAGCTTTCAGGACACAAGCTTGTTGAGCCATTTAAATTGTATTCCACTTCTGAAATGTTCACGTTGTGTATGTATAGATATATAAAATATATAAATCCTCAGTCAGCCAAGACACAGAAGATAGCTGCAGTCTAGATAAATACATTTCATATAAATACATTCGTGGTTCAGAAAAAAAATCATACAACCTGCTGACACAAGTACAAGTAACTTTGTCGCATGTATTTAATCTCTGCGATGCTGACAGGCTGCCTAAAGGCTATTGAACAGTGACCCATGGAAAAATTGTAACATAGCTCCCGGTCAAGTCATTTAAAAAGATGCTACTGCTATGGGAAGTATTTCCTGTTGTCAGAAACCAACTGTATGTGTCTTACAAAATTATTTTTTTTTTTTTTAGAAAGGCTATTTCCTCATTCCTTTCAGTGACTGCTGTAGTTCCATTCACCACTAGATACAGTCAGCTTTAGAGACCCGATTGTCTTTGTCCCTTTCCCCCTCGGGTTCGTGGCAGATGAGCTGGCAGTGTTCTGGACTGGCCTGGGGAAGTTTGAAGCTGGTCCCGAGGAGAAGGGATGGTTTAGTTAATGAGTCTATAGCCATCATTTATTTTTGCCAAAATCTGTTGGAACTGGAAAAAAGAAAATTACACATACATGCGATAAAGGAAAAACTTGCCCTGAAATTGCAACCTAGTGTGTTCAAGAGGAGCATTGTACAAAATCTTTTACTTTCTGTACAGTGACAATACCAAGTAATTTTTCTTTTTAACCATCATATACACAACACAAATATTATGAATAGAAATCTATAAATACTTTAAAACGAATCTGTAATATATAGCAGTTGAGGGCCATAGCTGTACAAAATGTAAGCAACATATATAAAACGATTAAGAAAGTGCAAAGTAGAACAGTATCAAGAGCCTTCACTTTTTACAGCATTTATGGTTCACATGTGAAGAGCTAGCAGGGATGCAGGAGCTCCGTTACAATTCAAAAGAAGACACAGTACGGGATTCTGCACACAGAATGATGAACTGTTATTATATCCTCCCACTTCTTCACATCTGTGACTTCCAGTTAATAAGAGAACATTTTTATAATGAATTTCTGTAAAGACTGATTTGTCCCTTTTACAAGTTCCATAACACACAGACTCCCTGGCCACAGACTCTTTTTCGGTAAGTAAAACAAGGCTACTCGGAGAAACTGCTGTTGGTTTCTGGGTGCCTTGTTGTGCTTACCATAGGTAAAAGGTGAACGGAAATATCTTTCCATAGACTGACTACAGCCATTTACACCCTGATCCTCTGGATCACATACAGGTCAGCTGTACCGTCACTCACACGTATGGGATGGTCTAGAGGATCAGTGCCTTAAAAAAAAAAACCAAACCCAAAAAACCCAAAACCAACCCCCAAAATATCAAGAAACAAAACTCAAAGGAGTTTAAAATCTGCTTAGAGACACTGCCCATCAATTTCACTGCTGTTTGTCAGCCAAGATGCAGGGTTTGCACTCTGCGTCCAGGTGATGATTTCTCATCAGTACCTGCTGTAGCAGCGCAAGGCTTTGTTTTCTTTTATGCTGTATGTCCCAGTGGAAAGCTCTGCTTGAATTAAAATCTGGTGGCAAGTAAAAATATATTTGGTGAGTTGGAAGTTGAAATAGTTAATTCAATGCTCTTGAATGAAATTTCAAAGAATTCCATTTTAGAAAGCTTTTCAGTTCACCTTTATTTCAGTAAGTGTACTTTATATTCTTTTTTTAGGCACTGTAAATATTCAAGACACTAACTGATGTGCAGAAGAATCCATCCATTCTCAAGCAGTGCATTATTAGTGATCTCTAGCAAGTTCCAGACTAATGCTGTCATCTTGGTTTTGTTTCTTAATGGAGCAGGGTAGACTTTAAATACTTTTTTTTTTCCTTCCCTCACTAAATATCTTACTATGACAGAAGAATCATCACAATTACATTAATTTTTCTCTTTTAAATGTAGGCCAGACTTCAGAATGAATTAAAGAGAAGTTGCAAGCAGTCTGAATGTGCTAGAGAAACAATAATAATAAAACTACCTGGTCGTACTGCTTCACATAATGATGTCTGTCTCAAAACTGGAGACGTTCACGTGAAACTCTATGAAGTCCACCAGTGTCTAATCTGCTAACAATTAAGAATTTGGAGTCTAAGATAGTCTCTGTCGTACTCAATAGGGATTCTAGAAACATTCACCCATTTGGTATATTTTCTGAATGTGTGGTATCTACAGTATACACAGACATCCAAAATTGAGGCATGAGAAGGAACCATCTGCACAACCGTGGGGACAACATAACTTGTTTATTTGCCTCCGTACATTCTTTCGATGTCATTGAGGTAATGGTTTTTCAGTTCTTTCCTTTTCAGCTTGAAAGCGTCTGTTACTAACCCAGTCTCTGGAGTCCATGGTTCAGGGCTTAAACGTACTTTGATGGGTATTTCAAACCGTTCTAATTTCACTGCAGGGACAAGAAACAAAAGCATGACTCTGATTATACAGCCAGATGAAATATTCATGGTACCTCAAAATCTACAGTGAGCACCCCGCAGCTTGGATAATACGGTTTCCTACTTAATGAAGTAACCTCACAGAAGGGCAGATTTAATCTTGTACCAACGCTGAGCGCTGGCTAGTGTGCAGATATTCTAAGAACACGCTGTACTGGTACCTTACATTGAACGTGACAGTGTAAAGCTTCTGAGACTACTCCCACAAGAAGATACACTGAAATCGAGAGCTGTATCTTTATTATAGGAATGTAGTAATAACTGGATTAACTCGGACTAGTTGGATGTGCTTCATATTTAAATTATAATGAAGTACTTCTATACTTTCCCTGGTTGAATGATTCTTTCCCAAATTTTTTCCTTCCTAAGAGTTTGTTTAAAGTTCAAAATAAAGGGATTTCTCTGTATTTTTGTGACACGAGTCACTTATTTTCCCTTCAGCTGGAAGCAGGGGCTTGGCACGTGCACAGCCTCACTGCCACCAAAGCTGTCCCATCTCTGGCCCAGGGAACAGGCTGGAGAGGGGTGAGCACGGGAGGGGACAGGTAACTGCTTCCAGGGGAAGGGCTGGGAGCTGCTGCATGTGTGCAAGACCTGGACTTTTATAGTAGGATCCCACATCTGTAGGCTGGTGGCTGAATTTCGACAGCTGGTGGCAGCAGTGTCTGTAGGTGGCAGCACAGGCTGTGCGGCTGTCCCCAGCAGCTCTTCTGTCCCTAATTTCAGACTGGCACTGTAATGCACTGTTTCCTCTTATTTAGATATACGCTTACTCCTCATGAAAGCGCATTAATGTTCCACTAAAATTGAGAATGATCTCTTTAAAATAGATTTGGAAAAAAGTTTCAAATAAATCAGTTGTATTTCAGTGGTAGATTACCGTCTAGAAGGTAGAAAGAATGTATAAGCAAAGGCTTTGAACAAAGCTATACGGGTAGTAATTTGCTTAATTCATACAGAAAACCATGGGTTAAAATGTTTAAACACAAGTCTGAGACCTACAGATTATTTTTTTTAAAGTCAAGACTTAATAGTGCCTTTCATTTTTCTTTTCAAAAGGCAGATTCTCCTCTAAAGTTTGAGAGGCAATGCTTAGCCTGTGCTTAAGTCCAGTTTTACTGCTTCCTTGTATAAAGTGCCAAGTGCTTTAGAGGCTTTTTTCCACAGTTAATTTTTTGGCCCCATAAAAGACTGATGAGGCTTTTGATCATTCATACCACAGCAAGGAACAGCAGGCTTCTAAGCCACTACAACCACAGGGATCCTGGTTGTTCAAAGCTCTAGGAAACAAAGTTGAATGGGAAAAAGCTTTGAAATCTCTTGCTCAACTAGTTTTTTTACCAGCAAATGTCTTTTAACTTTCCTTCCAAACTGACAGCTCTTTTGGACCTTATTTAACTATGAGACAAGCAACCTGTCTCTAGAATTTAGTTGAAAAAAATTATGGGTTTTTATACTTTCTAAAAAAAAAAAAAGATAATAGTTAATATGACTAAAAAAGTATGTCAGTTTCTGGGATAACAGGCAACAATTTGATGTGGGCTTCGCCTCTTACCAAGCTATTAGTTTTGGCAAATACAGAGGCAACAGGAAGAAGGAAGAGCAGTTACGGAGGATAACTGAAAACTTTTGCTGGATGAGCACCATGAGGCTGGCTAGTGCAATAGGCCCCTTTACTTACTCTTGTTTGCCACTTCTTTAATCTCTCGCAGTATTTCAGCTTCCATTGTAGGATTGTTACAAATATCTACCCAGGTTCCGCTGATGCCCTTCTGCTCGGCTAATGCAGTCAGCTTCTTCTGATTGGGAACCACAAAACTGATCACGTACGACTGGTCACTACCACAGGATGGCAGGAGAAGGAAGGAAAAAAGATGCAGACAGTTGAGACTTCTGTTTTGGGGTGTAAAATGCTTACTTGATGTTCAATACACAGATCCACGGTGTTTTTTGAACTGTAGGTATTCCCTCATACAGAATCCATCTTGTACGTTAAGTCTTTACAACTGATGATCTATGAAAGGTATTTGAAGTTGTTTTACAACATTAGGTTCGATCAGTACTGTGCTTTGCTGTAATTTCGAGACTGCACACCTCAGTTTAGCGTCCCAGCTACACCTGGTGTTTAGCTAGTTCTCTTCAGTCTTCCTTCACGTAGTGTGTTTTGAGGGGAGGGAGAGGAGGGACTGGGGCTACTTCCAAAACTCAGTGGAGAGCTTTGGAAACGTCCAGATTAACTTTTCTCTGGTATTCTGGCAGAAAGCCAAAACACATGTTAAATACCTGTTTGGGGAAGGGATGGGATGGAACTGGAATGCATTAGGATAGGAGAAATGCCAACGGAAAAACATGGGTCAGTTCTTCAGGTTTTAGGGACTCTGAGCACCTGTGCTAATGCGGAGACACTGTTTGTAACTTGCACTCTGGTAGGGGAGTTTGTTCAATGGAAACTATGGAAAACTACAGCGTGTCGTCAGAGAAGTGGGTCAGAGGCTATATTTCATGTTCACTCTAAGCAGAGTTTCTAAATTAACACCACTCTTACCTTTTGGCATAAGCACAGATATTGTCAATTAAAGGACAGTTCTTCAGTGCTGCCTCCACTTTGCCCAGAGACACATATTCTCCTGCTTGGAGCTTTACCAAGTCTTTCTTACGATCTGGAGTCAAGGGGGGAGGAAAAAAAAAGCTTGTTCAAAGCCACTATTTATGTATTTTTGTGCAGTGCTATGCAAGATTGGTAATAAACATGAATTAAAGCATCTTACTGGAATTTTAAAGCAGCTAATAGCATGTACATATTCTGGTATAAAGGCTTCTGTAAAAAAAAGTTTCTATAGCGCTGCACTTCTTGTCACACAACTTGTATGAAAGTGGTGGGGCTCTGATTTTAAAGCTTTGTAATTAATACCAAAAATTAATCTTACATTTATTCTTTAAAGTCCATGTGCTAGATTTAGATAGTGATAACATCACAGGAAACGGCATCACTTACAGAATTTTCCTACAGCTGTGAGGACTTTTGGGAATGTGTTTTACGCTGTGATTCTGCAAGCAGGTAACCTTAAGTAGATTAGCCCTGGCAAAGCCAACAGGATTAACAGCGTGCTTACAGTTGTTTAGTCAAGGTCTTGCAGTATATTAAGATATCAAAAACAGAGGCAAACCTATGATCTGCAGACACCCATCTGGATGAAATTCCCCTATATCTCCTGTACAAAACCATCTCTGACCATTCTCATCAATGGAGAAATCTTCGGTTGTCTTCTCTTCATTTTTAAAATATCCCATTGAGACATTAGGTCCACCAATTACAATTTCTCCTCTAGGATTAGGCTTGTCTCTGTTAGTATAGCCCCCTGAAAAACGAGAAAATCCCCACACAATTATTCGTAACTTATATATTCTGCTGCCAAGAAAATATTTAGAAACTTCAGCTTGAAGTTAATGCACACACATTGATGACTATGATAAAAGATAAAGAACAATTATTCCATATGCTGCATCTAGCTACGCAATGGGCAAGGAAAGCAGGTGAACAGTGGTTACATTAGTTACTCTGAAATCAAAACATTTAATACTCTCACCTTCTTGCCAGTCTTTCAATTTTATTTCACAGCAAATAAGAGGAGCTCCAACTCTGCCAGTGCTGTAATCAGCAACTGAGGGAGAGAACAAGGAAGAATACAGAGATTTTTGTCATTTGAAATGTAAACTCAAGCCATACATAAGGCATAGCTTATCTCAAGTGACTTTACTGTGGTTAGGAACTGCACCTATTTTGACTTCACAAAAAAAAAAACCCACCAGACCCTCATATATCTTAAAATATGTATTTCCAGAATTATTTTAACTACCTTCTGTAATTGTTCCAGCTCCACATGTTTCTGTTAGTCCATAGCCTTGACCAACAGGGCAGCAAAAACAGATGTTCATGAATCTTTGTGTTTGAGGCGAAAGTGGTGCTCCTCCAGAAAGCATCATACGGACATTCCCTCCCAGCAGTGCCTTTACTTTCTTAAACAATAGTCTTGAAAGAAGGAAAAAGGCATTGAAAAGTCATTCACTTAGCTCACTTTCATAAAAAGACACAAACCTTTTTCCTTCCTTTCTGGAACACCTTAAAAACAACTTAATTATTCACAGATTTCAGTGGGCAGCTGGGATAATGGAAAACATTACCTCTTGCAGATGTTACCTGTAACACTTGCAGATGGCAGAATTCCTGTAAGTTAACTACACAAACATTCCAATTTTATTAGTAAAAAAAAACCCAATCCAATGAAAACTGACTAGTCATCTGTTCTGAAGATTAGTCATTCCTACCATTAAATATCTTATCTGTTTCCAGTAAGAACTTGGATTATTTTAGTCATTACATCATATTTGCATGTTGGATGAGAATCGTCTGATGTCAGCTTAGATGATGATTCTTTTAGACTGTCTTCACAAATCACAAGGAAAAAGGTATGCTTGGACCATGAGTTATACTTACACATTACACAGAGGTGCATCGTATCCCCTCTTAATTTGTTCCGATTTGTAGTCGTAGCCTATCTTGAACAGAGTTCTCTGAATATAGTTCATCTCTTGAACTTTACTCATGACATTTTTATAAATTCTGTCCATTATTTCCTGCAAAGTGTTAAAAAAAGCAAGGAAAATTACCACACAGAATAGACATGCATTTTTTTCACACCTTCCAAGAGGGATTATGACTCTATTTAAAATTTACACTGGCTTTGTCAGTAGTCCAGCATTTGAATTATCCCCAGGAAATAAATTTAAATGGATATTTTCAAAAAAGCTGGGGTTCTCAGTCCATCAGAGCCAAAGCTACGCTGCTGTGGTATGCAAAGCGTACCCATGCAAACAGGAGTTTCAGGCTGTGAGTGTTGTATCAGTAGCTCAGTAAAACAGCATTTGTAACTATTAAAACACATTTACAGTTTTGGTCCTGGCTTTAGCACATATATATATATATACTCTTGTGCTTTACTGTAGCATCAGTACTCTGTTCAGGCAATGACACTGGAATGTCTATATTCTGCTTTTTCCTTATTAGTGACAGTTACTTACACATGAAGATGAAAAAAATATTAGTAAATAGATTTTTCTAGCATGAACAAGACTAAAGCATACTTACAGGCACAGCTGCCATCAGTGTCGGCTTAAGTACAGTACAGTCTCCTTTGCTTCCCTTCTTGATTTTACTTGACTGTAATAAGGAAAAACGTCAGTGAAGAAAAGGATTAAAAAAAGAGGGAGCTATATCATATCGTATATTTGTACGAATCTCTTCGCCTGTCCTTCCAAAAACCATTTCCTTCATGATTTTTTTTTTGCATTGTGATGGAAAAAGTAATGATTAACAACAATTTCAACCAAAATACTAAATGTTTTACAAGCCCAGCCTGGGTAAGTCCATTTTTTATATCTTTCTCTTACTTCCTCCCTCTAGCACTTGCTTTCTTCTCCATCTTCTTCCAGGAGTTTCTTTTGCCTGATGCAATCTCTATACCAGCAAAACACACAGAAGTGTTCTTTTCCAGCTTAATTTGCTCTTATTTATCTTAATTGTTAAATGGAAAAAGGCAAAGGGCTAAATAGAGATCTACAGTAACCGGATAAAGAACTGATAACGTGAGATCAGCATTTAAAGTTACTCTAAACAGCCGTACGATCAGCTAACGTACGAACAGCTGTTCTTACTCTGATATCCAGTAGATAATGCTGTATGCATTTATTAGGTTTTCCTTTAGATTTCCTATGTATCGTAAAAGCAAAAATTTCTATGGTATGACCTGCTGCTGTAGTTCACCAGGAACGTTAATTTGCATCATTTTCTGAAAAAAAAACCCTTACATTTCTGAAGTGTGCCATATACATCAGCGTTTCTTTGCTGAAAGAGGATAACTGAGGAAGAACACCACAGACTGCAGAAGCACACCTCACCTGATCCGATAGCGTGAGTGGAGAGGAATAGCCAATCCTGCAGCCGTAAGTGACGCAAGAAATTTCTGCTGTCAATTCTAATACATGGGCCAGAGGCAAATAACCAATGTAAGTATCCTTGGGTCTAGGAAAGGAAAGGATCAACTAATTAAAAATGATGCACAAGTGGACTGAAAATACTGTCTGACAGTTTTATTATGTGCTTAGTGATTATTTTTTGAAAGATTTGGATCATAAGGCTTATTCTCTGGACTATTTTGATCAGAGGCTTATTCATCTACACGCAACAAGGAGGTGATTTCAAACCACAGTTTATAAAAAAACCGGGGAAAATCCTACCTTACTGAAATCAGTATGAATGACAGGATTTGCCTTGTTTTCCAAGAAACTCAAAGATTCCTTAGTGCTCCACTGCTATTGCCTCTCCTTGTAGGAGATTTCATCCCAGGTACCAAATTAAGGATGAAATCACTATATTTTAAAATAATCACCACTGATTTACAAATCCTTAACAGGCATCATAGCATTTCCTTCTAAAATATCTTCATAAAAAGAGAGCTGATCACTGAAGTACTGAGGCTTTTTTCAGGAAATAATTCCTCAGAGATTTCTCAGCAAGAAACTTAGAGCTGTGACTTAACAGAAGCTTTCAGCATCAAGTCAGAGCTGGTTTTACATCCTACCACAAAAGGAGGTTAGCAATGTAGCTGATTTCAGCTATTAAACCCTCTGTGATGCAGGGACACACACCCCCATATTAATGAAAAATTTCCTCAAAATATTAGTGTGAGGGAGTTTGCAGTTGGTTTTACTATCATCAGTGCACAATTTGTTCCTTTTCTGCTCATTTCAGTGAGCTATACTTGAGCAGATGCTGTGGCATGCGCGTTATCCATCCAGCAGTGATGTCTTTAGATCAATGGCTGTGATAGGCTCGGACATACTTCCTAAAAGGATTCTAGCTGCCCAAAAACAGCTAAAAAAATTTCCCAAGGTTCACTAGATGAGGACTCTCCTTATCTGGTGGCATCTTCTGGTGCACAAGAGTG